>JSYV01000718.1:0-14896 GCA_000787455.1 Evansstolkia leycettana | reverse complement strand
GGGGGGGGGGCGTTCCTGGAGTTCATTTGCCTTCGGTCGGCTTTTCGTTCGTGTTTTTTTCAGTGGATCGTGGTCCTTTCGATTCTATCTACTTGCCGCCAAGTAGCCGGTCTTTGTTGCATTGAAATGGATTTTTCTTAGCAGCGGAATTGATGCAAAAGGTCGTATCCGCGCGCGTTCTGGTCGTCTCGATAGAAATTCACCATACTCAAGGCGCCATTCGTCCGTATATATGGGCACTACCTAGGTAGCTCACTAGTCAGACCCCTTTCGGAGTACGTACTTCATAGTAACTGGCATTCTATGAAGTTTTACTGATGGTCACTACTCAGTGTGTAGGTCGATCACGTCGTTGTGGATACAGTTCCGCAGGAATATATATCTCGAAAGTCAGGCACTGACACTGGCAGCAACTGTAGCTAATTAGGAATTGGACTGCCACAGCCCATAGGTACGTTATGGGCTGGCGAAATAGCCCATGATTGCACTAAGGCCGACAATGATGTGTTCTGTGGAAAGAAAAGACATCCAGTCGATCAGTTGTAATGGTGTTAATACTGAGCTCAATAGAGTGGCTGCATAATAATTTGGAATATCAAGCAAATACTACCGGGTAGTTGACAAGATTAAGTCTCCGTGGCGCAATCGGTTAGCGCGTCTGACTGTTATTCAACAGTTCATCAGGAGGTTGGAAGTTCGAGCCTTCCCGGGGACGTTCTTTTTTTTCTTTTGTTTTCTTTTTGTTGACCCTTGTAATTCCAGTTTCTCGATGGATGATCTTTGATGACAAGCCGTACTGATCCTTTCATCTTTCTTTTTTATCTTCTCTAGGATCTTCCTCAGTCGCAGAAGGGTTCTTTGGTCTGGAGTATAGTATATACGCTATAAATTCTCATTGTACTATGCCAGTCTCACTGACCGCCTAACCCTTTCCGGTTGGCTGCAGAACTCGCGCCGCGCAAAGGTCGAGAAGCAGAAGCGCCAAACATCGCGGAGCTTTGGCTGCTATCTAGGTACTTAGGTACTGCGACAGATCTCCCTATCATTCAATAGCGCTGTATCCCCTAGGATGCCGCCTTTCAAAGATGAGCACATTCTTGTAAGTCGTCTCCCCTCATATACTAAAATTTTCACGCACCCCCGCTATACCACGTCGAGAAAACTCACCCTGGTTGTCGTCGCCTCAGATAATTGCACCAGGATCGCAAGTGACCCTGGCGCAATTAGGTCTACCTGAGTCATTCACGCCGGCCCGCTTTCGCTTCCCTACGCGCATGTTCCCGGCAGAAAAGAAAGGAGAGTTCGAACCGTACAAGATCCGCGAAAGGCGGCAAGAAGTCAAGGTCAGCACCAGCAGCAGCAATGGGGCTGACGTGCCTGCGCCGAAAGAGGACGTGGAGATGAAGGATGCGGAACCCGTCCCGCAAAACGGCACAGAGAATGCAGATACTGCTGTTAGGCCTGAGAAACCCGAAGGCGAACGAGCAGAGCAGAGCGAAGCTGCGAACGGCGAAAACGGCAATGCACCCGAGTCCAAGGAGGAAACAGTGGAGGAAATCTTCTACGAGGAGGATGTCACCTCGGATGAAGGGGCCATCTACCCTATGCAAAATGGACGCATCGTGGACTGGCCTTGTTTCTTCGCCCTTCTGACACATATCTACAATACTCTGAGTCCGCCGTTTCACACACCAATCATGCTCATTGCAGAGCCCGTCTGGTCGGCGCGAGATCGGGAGACCATCACTCAGTTCGTCTTTGAGAAGTTCAAGACACCCGCATTCTGCCTGATGGATTCTGCACTTGCAGTCTGTTATGGGTACGGTACTGCCACCGCGACCGTGGTAGATGTCGGGAAGGATAAAGTGGACGTCACCGCCGTCACGGACTTTCTCGTCAACGAACATGGAAGAGGCATCGCTCTGGAAGGATGCGGTGGAGAGGCCATGACTGACAGGCTGCTGGAGTTGCTTGAACCGAAGGGCTTCACGAGGGAAATGTGCGAGCAATTGAAGAGAAGCAACATCACGGAGATCCTCCCACCCGGAACACCTCTGCCTGGCTCAGCGACAACGGCTCATCAAGGCGCTAACCCCGCCTCGTCGGCCTCAACTGGAGCACCGGATGGAAGTGTGCCGAACGCCACCGTTCCCCGCGGGCCAGGGAATGGTACCCAGACAGGGACAGAGGGTGGAAACGGGGACGAGGACGATGAAGGTGTATTGGATGTTGCAGCTATCGTGAGCGGAAACACAAGTGAATACCTTGCGAGGAGAGAAAGGGAAAAGGCCGAAAAGGCAGCGTCTAAGAAAGGAGGTGCTGACCAGGCCGCCAAACCTGCCCGTCTTCCCAATGCGAAGAAAGAAAAAGCTTCATTCCAGTTCGAGGAGTTTGTACGTATAGAGCCGGAGAAGGACGCGTCGCAAGGGTCTGGACGTTTTATCCGGCAGAAGCGCGACGTCGAGGTCGGCATTGAGCGTTTCCTTGCGACGACCCCAAGACAAAACCTCACGGATCGTATATCCAATGGTCTGCTAGAGGACATTGCAACTCAAATCCACCACACCATTCTGGCGGTGCCTGATGCCACGAAGCGCAGCGAGCTTTGGGATTCCATAATTGTTGTCGGCAACGGCAGCAAGGTAAAAGGTGAGATTGCAATACCCGTATTGTGGTGACAGTTCCCATTTGTCTAACGGCGATGTACAGGATTCACGCAAGCTCTGCTCGGCACCATCACACAGAAATTTATCCTCTCCCCCTCTGCCACCATCTTCACTTCCGAAATCCCATCCAACTTATCCACTCCTCTTCCAACAGGAGGAACCAACACCCCAGCCCATCCCAGCCAGCCTGGCCCTCTCAATCACCCAGCTGCTCATGGCGTGAACCCTCTCCTCGTCGCTGCAACTCACGCCAACAACCCGTCTATTCCGAACATGAACCCTGGCACGCCGTCAATGGATCCCAGCTCTTCCCTACAGCACCGTTCAACAGGCCACTCGCAGACTCCCACCTCAGTAAAGACCGTGAAGCCGCCAGAATATTTCCCCGAATGGAAGGATCAGGGAAACAGCAACGCTCCCGGAGCCACTGGAGCCGCCGGCGGCGCAGGCGGTCAGGGTGGTGTTCCTGGCTCAGCGAATGGTGGTCGTCACGGAATGGAGGAGGCAACTTTCCTCGGTGCACAGGTTGCTGCCAAGGTCATCTTCGTGCTCGATCAGGGTCTGAGCAAGGGCTTCATGAGCCGTGTGGAGTATAATGAGAGTGGGCCTTCCGCGATCCATGATTATGTTTTGTGATTGGTTTTTGTTGTAGGACAAGGTCATGATGGTTGAAAATGGAGTTGATTTGGAATGGTCATTAAGTTAGCTCTTTAGGCTGAAAAAGAACATGTCTCGATTATTCTCTCTTGTCTGTCCTGTACGGTACGTAGGTAGAAAAGATGGTGACTGGTTAAAATTCACTTTAAATCAATTATCAGTTTGAACAACTCAAGCTAGAAACCCCTCAATCCATGGACATCTGGGAGTCTTTCTATTGAATCTCTCCAGGGCTGATACTGTTGTTGCCTTGAGTAGTCCAGCACATCGCATACTCAAGATTCGTCGTTCTGATTAACGCCTGAGGCATCAACTTTCCTCTTTTGGGTGGATCAGATAAGAGGACTATCACGTGACATAGAGACTGCCTGTCTTACATAATCAGATGGCGATGCTCCGATAGCGATGCGAAAGTTCGAGACGCCACCTCTTCTTCAATTCACTATGCGTGCTGGCCCTTCTTGCAACGCAAAGAACGTCTCTTGAAGCGAAGGCTTGTCGACAGCCGGATCGTGCAAGTTCAATCAGCATTTCAGACGAACACTCACCCACACCTGGCTGATTCCCCCAATTCACGACGAAGATGCCGCGCGCTGAAGCCGGAACCACCAAGGCTATCGCCAACAAGATAAAAGCCAAGGGACTCGGGAGGCTGAGATGGTACTGTCAGGCGTGCGAGAAGCAGATGCGTGACGAGAACGGCTTCAAATGTCACGTCCAGAGTGAAAGCCACGTCCGTCAAATGCTCCTTATCGGCGAAGACCCCAAGAAGTATATCGAAGATTTCAGCCAACAGTTTTTATCGAACTTTATCAATGTTCTCAAGACGACACACGGCGAGAAGAAGGTGCATATCAACCAGTTCTACCAACAAATCATCGCTCATAAAGGTGAGTAATTTCTGTCCATAGGTCCTCCCAATAGACGCCAAATATCCTACTAACTGCAAATTTTGCAGAGCATATCCATATGAATGCAACGAAATGGAAAAGTCTCACTCAATTCGCGGCATATTTGGGCCGAGAAGGAATTTGCAGAGTTGAAGAGACAGACAAGGGTCTCTTCATCTCGTGGATCGACAATAGTCCCGAGATGTTGAGGAAGCGCGAAGCCATTCTGAAGAAGGAACGGCAGGATAAAGGTGACGAGGAGAGAGAACAGCGGTTAATTCAGGAGCAGATCGAAAGGGCCCAGCGGAATGCAGAGAAGAAGAACAGCGAGGAAGAGACTGCTGAAGCCATGCTCTTGCAAAGGAAGGAAGGGGAGAAACTGAAGCTTAATCTAGCTTTTGGCTCGAAGGCTAATGCGGAGTCGTCGAAATCGAAGTCGTCCGAAACGGAAAAGGAAAAGGCCGAGGAAAGCGCTGGTTCCACGCCGGATGTTACGGCTGCGGATGAGACTGCCGCACCTACTTCTGCTCAGCCCGCAGCTCAACCAGCCGTCAAATTGTCGATGTCTTTGGGCGATAAGAAGCCGAAGAACGTGTTCGCGGCTGCCGCGAAGAAGAACCCACTTGCAGGAAAGAAAGGCCCTGTTCTGGAACCACCGAAGAAGATGACTGAGCAGGAAAGAATCATGAAGGCAGAGATGGAGGCCATGGAGCGCAAGCGCATGCGTGCAGAGTCCGGAAATCCTGGTGCAAAGCGGATGAAGATCGCGTGAGCTGTGTCAATTGTTCGATCCATCACCTTACCGCACCATTGCCGTGTAAATTTGGTGTGCCCACCCGCAATAAACGCGCTGCTCGTCTGCTACTCCTCCTCGGTCAGCTGTACGACTCCTACCGCTATATCAAGACGATGCAATCTGCTCGCGCCGCCCTCCCTTCTAATAGAACAGACATTCTCGATCCTAAGTTAACGGCGCGAACAAGGTTGCAATGTCTGCGCGGAGAATGGGGAAGGCCTTCATGATGAATTCGACATTCAAGTCGGGGGTGATCCGCGCGAACTCTTTTTGTCGTTGGGTTCATTTAGTGATAGCGTCGGATTTAATTGCTCCAACGTGCTGTTTCTGGCCTGAGGCGTGTACAGGTGCTCATTGCGTGCGGAGATATTATCTTCGAAGACTCATCGGCGATTACCAGCGCGTCGAAGGCCACATCTGACGAGGCGCCTTCCCTCCACCGTACGTTTATGGTTTCCTCCCGATTCCTCGCAACTGGGCTGTCCTGCGGTCCTAAATATTGTAGCCGGCAGTCACATCGGTGCGACAGGCCATTGGCCTTGTACCAGCCCATCGTTGGAGACTGCTCGTCCATCATCGAACAGCATTCTTGAAGCGCATTGATCGCTTTTATGCATCTATTCACCCAAACACATCAGACATTGAGAAGAAGATATACTAGATACCAAATAGAAATACGAGCCACCGCCGTTCCTGTCAATGGATTCAATCACATTTGCATTTTCAGCCACCGTAAAGATGTATGGGAATCTGATGTATGCGTAAGTTCTACTTTGGATTCCTACCTGTTTACACGATCTGATTTCGAATTAGCTGTCATTCTAGTCGGTGTTCGCCGTTGAAGTTCCTTGACCTTCGTGTAAGCATACAGAAACCTCATAGTCTCAGGTGTTCAACGGTGACGATGGGGCAACCAACTCTTCACGGAGAGTTTTCTGTTTCCCCTAGTTCAGATTGAGACTTCTTCATCCTTGGACAGTCGAAAATATCCAGACATGAGGAGATGATGACTTGAACGGTTTTGGCCGTACTTTTCTTCTGACTCCAAGTCTCATTCTATATATAGCACATGCAGAGCTGGATGTCTCTGGTGTTTTGGAACTCAAGTCTCTTTGCTGAGTTTTGGGGAAAAGATCATTCTGGCGCTCCCCAATTCAATCTACTCCTGTCATGGATTCAAGCCAGTAGTAGGTGGTGCGTAACTAGTCCTTGCGAAGCAGCCTTCTCCATAACTCCCCCCTCAAAGCATCGGCCATATGCCTCGTTCTCTGAACGGCGCCCTTATTCTCCACGGCTCGTCTAAGCAGAAACTGCAGACACTCCGACGTGGTCCCCCAGGCAAGACACTTGAATGCTCGAGGAGCAGCCGCTTGCTCACGCTCGTTACTTGGATCAGCCCTCTGGCCCTCGGCCAATAAGTCACAGCTGATCTCGTCCGCCATCCCTTGCAACTGCCCGAACTCGATCGGGATCGTCAGTTTCCCTTCAAGAATGCGGCTGCGGTTGAGAGCGTATGCCTTCTTGACACTTTCGGCATTGTGAGAAGCGACGAACAGCCGAACATTCGGAAAGGCCGTCGCTGGGCTCTTTAGAAGAGGATATTGTCTGGTGAGGAGTTTCTCAACGATATTATCGTAATTTCTATCTGTTTCGGCTTTGGTGTCATGGATTCGCGAGCGGATCTCATGAGCAATATATGCCCCGCGGACCAATTTGATACCCAGCGTCCAACCCTCCTTTTGAGCGAGGAGAAGATGCCGATGGACGTTCTCCGCGGATGACTTCAGATACGCTTGAATGGTGTTGAACACAATCACGGACCCGTCCCGATTGTACTTTCTCATCAGGTCGATGGTCCATGTATCGATGGTTTTCTGGAATACCTGTTGTTCTGCATCGATCCAGAGCCGGGAACCTTGCCGCGCGGTCTCTTCACAGATCTGCTCAATGGCTTCTTTGATGCATTTCGGTGGGATGGACTCTCCCCGCGAGAGAGCCTCAACAGCAGCAGGACCGGCACCGGTGAATCTATATATCAGTTAGCATATCCATGGCTGAGGGGGCTTTGACGATATTTTCAACATACTTGATCGCAAGATAATCACCTGGGCCGATCATCTTCAACGTACGCAAATTCCCCTGCTTCCATTCCTCCACCGTTGAAGTCTGAGCATCTTGTCGGCTCTCTTCAGCTAGTTTCACCGTGGAGTTCTCTGGCTTCACTATAACGTCCCGGGCGTAACCCAGAATCACGCCCTTGAAACCAAGACGCTTCATGTCTCGGACTGTTTTTCTCACTTCAGTCTCGTTTTCACCGGCGCAGAAATGTTTATAGATGGTTGCGCGAAGGATGTAGTGCATCACCGGGTTTCTGGCAGGGTTCAGAAAGGGAGAGTTGGAGTTGGCCACGACCCTCATCAGTGACAGACAGGGATTGAGAATGGGAGAGGACATCACTGTGGTGAACACCAATGATCTCAACAATGTCCCTGTTGGCATGAGAGCCAGGGAGGATCGCCTTTGGTTTGCTGGGGGAGTATAAGGCACGCCATTGTCTGGATGTGCGCTGCTGGTTGTTTGGTGCCGGATTTGCGAATACTGGACGGATGGTCGAGCAGGAACAACTGGGATGGTATAAGATGGCAATCTTGACTTGTTTCTTGGCCAAGTGGTTCTCATCTTGAAGAGAGAAATGAAGAACAGATTGACGGCTTATCTAAGTCGACTCGAGAGAAGAAAGACCTCTTAACTACTAGTATAGGTACTAGGCCTGCCTCGATCGCCTATAAGCGTCACAACGAATCTAGAGGCCTTTCCCAAGGCTTGATGTCGATTATCAACATTTCACAACCTAGTTAACTGCCTCCAGCATGACAAAAAGAGGGGCAGGGTAACATCATTCCTATCAGAAGAGAGATCAGTCTAGCCCCAGTAACCCTCCCTTTACGTCAAGATAACTCAGACCACCCAATTGTGCTTGAACGGCAGATCAACAATCAAGATGATCGCGTGAGGGCAGCCTTCGGCTATAGAGGCCGATCTGGGCCACGTTGTCCCTGGCTGTGCTGGGGTTCTTTTCAAATGCCAGCACGATGCATGATGCGGGGTTGGGCTATCATCTGTGATCATCCCCGCAAGTGTTCGTGAGAAGGGGCCGCGGCTCATGGATGGTTTGGAAGCGTATCGCGAATTTCCACAGATCTTGTCGGAAAGTCTTAGAGTTGTAGAAGTCTGGGACTATGTGAAGATACAGACGAGGACACCTAGTAAATGCAATAATGGCCAGGATCAACCAGCAAATCACCTGGAAAAAATAGCGAAAGACCCATAGATAGTCTTTATTGATATATTTTTGACTGGGACTTGTGTTCAGCCAAGCAGCTGCGATAACGCAGCTGGTTCATCTTCCTTGGTCTAGTGGTCATGATTTCCGCTTGTCATCTCTCAGTGATAAGCGCGGGAGACCGGGGTTCGATTCCCCGAGGGAGAGATTTTTTTTCTTCTCTGTTCAAGTTGGCTGTAATTTTTTTCCTATCCATGCCAGACAGAAAGCATCCATTCACTAAAAGTTTTATGGACATCATACAGCCCCGTTCTCCTTCATCTTCTCCTCTTTCAACCTCCTCTCAGTCCTCTCGCTATACCGATCCGCGAACAGATCAATATGCGGCCTCATCAGAATCGTGTATTTGACAAACTCCTCCATACAATCCACCAGCCGATCTCGATTCGAACTTGGCAGAAGCCGCTGATCATCCGGTTGGCCCTCATCGGGGAAATGCTTGTACGCCATCGGAATCGACGACTGGTTTGGGATGGTGAACATGCGCATCCACCGGCCGAGGATCCGCAGGGAGTTCACAGCGTTGAAGGACTGGGACCCGCCGCATACTTGCGCGATGGCGAGCGTGCAGCCTTGGGTGGGTCGTATACTGCCTGTTGAGAGAGGGATCCAGTCGATTTGGTTTTTGAAGACGGCGGTCTGACGACGAAGAATTGAGTCTTGCAGGGCTCTTCATACACAGATGTCGAGTTTTTGAGATGAGATCTGTATGATTGACTTACAAGGTTTCCATGCTGTTCTGGCGTGACCCAGAGATGGCCATCGCTCCATCTGCTGAGCTCTCGGAGCTCTTGCACCTTGGGATGGTTGTGGTCTGTATCGTTTTTCACGGGGAGTCCTTCCGGGTTGAACACTCGCACATCGCATCCGAGACGGAATAATATCCTGGAAGCCTCGAATGCAACGAGACGGGAGTAAGATCTAATGAGGTGAGCACTAGCTAGTCGGCGAAACATTGTGACAATGACAGGCTTTATATCCAACCTTTTCCGCAGACTTCCGTAAAGTACCAGCACCTTTAGCCTCGACTGTGTACGTAGCAGGTCTTGCTCTGCAAGATCCATGACAGTGTCGAGTTCAAGGTTACTGACCCAGTCATTCTGCGATTGGTCTTCTGGTAGTAAGAACGGGCGGTACTTCTGGCGGATTTTCAAGTCGTCTTCAGTGGGAGAGCAAGGGAGCGGTGTGAGGATTGGATCCTGTCAGTACACGTTGGAATTGGTTGCGCAGCGAGCGAATGAACCATTCTCGCGGTGCGTGTCGCTATTCTGCCAGCAGGGAATGGATTGAATGACAAGTGGAGAAGAATGGTCATTGAGTGATATCGATATTGTAAGTCTGTGCCAATATCGCCCGAGTCAGTTATGAACGGATGAAATAACGGCCAGTCAAATATAACAATTGAGCATCGTAGTATATAGATCTATTATGTCTCTGATAAGATAAATCAAGCCGGAGAAGGAAATTCTTGCAGAGATGTCATCGGAAGACTCTGATTCGCCCATTGTGAAATATTTTGCCCAGGTGGGTAAAACAGTAACTTCCAAGGTGAACCATCATGTCTGAACATCAATGAGATGGAGAGATGTCATTGCATCTTTTGGTCTTCTCTTAGCGGTGATATCACAAGGTGGACCGCCGTTGAAGACTTCGTCGGCAGTGGCGAATTCTGGCATTCCCCAACACTGTTACGTGTTAATCAATTCGACTGAATGAGTTGAACGGTGAGAACGAAGAGGAGGAATTATAGGAGGCTCAGATATTAAGAGGGCCTTGACTTGTGTAGATGGCCAGTAGAAATTATACTGGGTGACTTGTAGAGCAAGGAAGAATGACAGATACAAGTTGATTCTACATGCCGGCCATGTGAAGACACCGTTCGAAATGAAGACGAGAAAAAGACCGCAATTGTGTTGCGTTCTACACTTTAAGAGATTTCGAAGAAGACGCTCTGTGGGACCGCATGATCGAAGAGGTCTTCGGCATCTTGAAAGAGACCGTGAGCATCTTTTAGAAGATACAGGGCTTTCTACCTAATCTCATCTGCTCTGTGGTTTCATCCCAATCATGCTTGTTTCTGGCAACTTGCTACAGTAATTCTCCTAGTCAGTGACACCACAGACATGGAAACAAGGAAGAAAACTACAATTTCTTGATCTCCTTTGCCCCAAGATCGTGTCCCTTGTCAATCACGACCTTGGAAAGTGCCTTGTCAGGCTTGTCTTCCTGGATCTCAATCGGCATTGCAAGCAATGGGCTGAGCTGAGCCTTCCTACAGCATGAGGCGTGTGCGTTCATTATTTTATAGATCCGTTCTGTGCAATAGATTGAGAGACAAGCTGTCTGCACGATCTCAGATATACCAGCTCTTGAAACCAGGTATGATGTGCATTTTCTCAGCAGCTTGACTTTGGTCCGTTTTCAAGATATGATTCTTCTCTGATGATCACGTAACATGACAGATGGTACTTTTGGTCTGATGTTGAGCAAGCCAGTGAATGCTATTCATGAGCATAAAGCTAGATGTCATTCTCAAGAATTCCAGTCTGACGCAGTTAGAGCAAGCTGTCGTGAAGCTCAATAAACAGGAGCTTTTCATGAATCTTCCCACAGAACGAGTTTGGCTTTACCTCAAAATATGCCGGAATCTTTCCAAGTTTCATGCCGAGGATTTCAGGCAACAGATTGCTCCACTGGAGCTCAACGGAATTGAAGATAAGTTTGCCAAATGTGAGTTTCATTCTGGTTAGATTGTCCGAGGAGAAAGAATCAGTGGAGACTGATCCGTGTCGATCCTCAGTTATTGCATATTTTCCTTCTCAACGGCCGCGACTGGTCCGAAAGATGTATGATCGTGCTATGATACGGGGTCCAGCGATTGAAATTGATTGTAATGGAGAGTTGACAGAATGAGCACCAAGATTCATGGGATGAAATGAGGTGGAGAGGGATGATCAAATACATGATGAATTCAGCACCAACACCGCAACCCTAACCTATCTCCAACTCCAAGCTGCGCCCTGAGCGGCAACTCTCTTTTCACCGCTACCACTACGAGGAAGAGACGAGGGCAATGGATGTTGTAGAGCTAGTAGAGTTTGCATCACAAGTGGCAAGATACTACCGTATATGATCTGTGAGGCGATTGCCAGCGAAGAATGGTGGATTCCATCTTGTCGAGCCGACGAGCCAACGATCTCTCTACGCAGAATCTCTCTTAATTCAGAATGATAGCCAACTACTCCGGTGCCGGAACGGGCAAGTCGTTATGGAATACCATCTTCCGCCTCTGTTTCTCCATTGCCTCGATGGCTTTCTGCCTTCTCAAGTCTCGAGCCTCTTGCTCTGTCAACAACACAAAATCATATGTCAACAGTGGAGTTCCAAGTTCGACGGAGTACCGAGCAGCCATCTCGGGATCCGTCACCGTTGATAGATCGACAATCAAAGACTCCTTGACGCCGAAGACAGGGTCTGATGTCTCGTACGGATCACCACGGGGGTAGAGTGCACTATCACCGTACCGCGATTAGTTATCAGAAATGCACACAGAAAAGCATTTTTCAGACAGAGAGTCTCTCCTCACGTTATCAGAAGATCATAACCAGGCTTATCCAGCATGAAATGCACATGGCCCGGTCGATTCGGATGCCTTCCCAACGCCTTCAACATCTTCCCCACGGGCCCATCCATCGGGATCGGATACGGAACGGGGACAATCGCCCTGAAGAAGAACTTGCCCTCCTGGTCGGAATACAACACCCCCCTTCCATCAGGTTTGTCTCGATTCGGATTCTGCACATCATAGAACCCCTTCGAATCACCCTCCCACACATCGACCTTCACGTCCGGAACCGGATTCCCCCTTACGTCTCGGACCGAGCACACGACCAGCAGCCTCATCGCGTCGGGATCGCTATGCAGCACGGCTCCATGGTCCACCGTCTCCGCGTCATGCGTGTGGAATGGGCCCAGCACCGTCCCCTCCGTCGCGGCCTCTGTCCGCGGATGATTGATCGAGTCCACCAGCGAGCTCAGACCCAGCGTGTCCGATAAGAGAATCATCTCATGGCGCAGATCCGTGCTAATCTGGCCGATTTCCGTCAGGAATTTGATCCCCGCCTGCCATTCGTCGGTGGAGAGGCGGGTTTCTCGCGCGAACTCGTGCAGGTGAGTGACGATGCGCTCGAGCAGGAATCGCAGGCGCGGGTCCGGACATTGCGAGTTGACAATGTGCACGTTTTCGGTGATGTTCTCTGTCGTGAGATCCTTCATGGGGGGGAGGGTGGTCGGGACGTCTCCACATCGACTCATCGTGAGCAGCTTGGATCTGATCTGATCTGGTCTGATCTACTGTGGGATGTTTTGCGCAGAGAACGAAGTTGAGGAACGAGAGTATATATATATTTACATCTACTGGAAACCCCGCATGTTCTACGTGATTGTGTAACGTGTGGAACTATCTTTTCCTATAACCTATAACTGTCCAGGAATCAATCATGAAAGCTGACGTCGGGGAGAAGGAGAGATCATCTCGCATGTGGGCCTTGAGATGTGGGATCAACCCCACATCGGGGTCCAATCTGTCAGATCAGATATCCAGCAGGACATGTCCGATACTTTCTAGAGAGGCCGTAAGAGAAATGAAATCACTTGGATTGGCCCTTCCTCGGACTTGACTCTGCAAAGAGGACTGTCTCTGATGGATATCTGCGATGTGGGGTTAGATGAACCAGACTTGAAAGACTGACTTATAGTTACCTAGATATGCTGTATGTCCAGATCCAAGTAACCATTAACTTATCCTTGATCCAATATCTTACAGAGGTACGGAGTATTCAGTCTGCTCACTGTAGCAGTTGACCCTTATTTTATCAGCGAGGTGCCACCAAGGACCTTGTTATGCAGAGGTCAGCACTATTGCAGAAGTGATGCGACACCATCCAACACAGCCACAATCAATTATTATTCGTTGAGCAGAGATGATGAAGCCCCTTTGTGAAAATGGTGGAATTTAATAATTATCCCTGGGTAGTCTTGCGAGATGCCTCGGTTGGTGCCGCTGTGCGGGGAAGACACGGAACGGAAGGACTCCAGTTATAACGACAAGAATAATAACAATAATAATCTCGATACAGCATCATCAGCACCAGAGTAATAAGAAGAACCTTCCATTTCATTGAACAATGGCACAAAATTCACCCAACCCCATCCCCTTCTCCGAACCCCCTTATCTTCGCGGTCTGCCCTCGCCATATTACACAGACGCTCATCGACGCTTCCAAAAGGCCTGCCGAGCATTCCTATGGGAACATCTTATTCAACATGCGCTCGAGTGGGAGCGAGCCGGCACCGTGCCGGAGCACGTATTCGACACATTCTGCAAGCACAATATGCTGTTGCCCAATATGCCCGCGCCGTTGCCGGTTGCCTGGCTGAAGAGGTTAGGGATCCATGATATTCTGGGCGTGAAGGTCGAGGAATGGGATTATCTTTATACGGGGATTTACTGTGATGAGGTGGGTGTACTGACCCAAAGGGGGGACATGGACATACAATAGCTACCTACCATTTATATACGGATACATACATCGTCTCGATTCTCGATTCCACTCGCTGATGACAGGCACCAGCTCGCTCGATCCGGTCTTACTGGCCCTGGAGGTGCACTGACCGCGGGCTTTGCATTCGGAATCCCGCCCATCGTCAAATACGGTAGTCGAGAGCTTCAGGAGCGGGTTCTCCCCGATCTTCTCACGGGCAGGAAGCGTGCGTGTATTGCTATCACGGAGCCAGAGGCCGGAAGCGACGTAGCCGGTATCACGACGACGGCGCACAAGACCCCAGATGGAAAATTCTATATTATCAATGGAACGAAGAAATGGTGCTCGCCATTCCTGTTGCATTGCCTTTGCGATCTTTTAAATAAGAAGTAACTAAGTAAGTACGTGACAGGATCACCAACGGCATCTGGTCCGACTACGCAACAATGGCCGTCCGAACCGGTCCCCCCGGTCCGATGGGCCTCTCCGTCCTCGTCGTCCCTCTAAAGAACCACAGCGGCGTGCGCATGCGCCGGCTCCCAGTCAGCGGCCAAGTCACCGGCGGAACGACCTACATCGAGCTCGACGACGTCAGAGTCCCCGTCGCGAACCTCGTCGGCAAAGAAGGCGACGGGATGAAGATCATCATGACGAACTTCAACCACGAGCGACTCGTGATTGCGGTGGGGGCGGCGCGGCAGGCTCGCGTGGCGCTGTCGGCCGCCTTCGGATACTGTCTCAAGCGCGAGGCGTTTGGGAAGAAGCTGATGGACCAGCCTGTTGTCAGGCATAGGCTTGCGAAAGCGGGCGCGGAGCTCGAGACGATGTCTGCGTGGCTGGAGCAGATTCTGTACCAGCTGTGTCATCTGAGCAAGGAGGAGGCCGATCGGCAGCTGGGTGGGATCACGGCACTGGCGAAGGCGAAGGCTGGCATGGTGCTGAACGAGTGTGCGCAGTGTGCGGTGTTGTTGTTTGGAGGCAATGGGTTTACGAGGACGGGC
>JSYV01000717.1:0-19989 GCA_000787455.1 Evansstolkia leycettana | reverse complement strand
GGGGGGGGGGTTCTATTGCACGGCTGACATGTTTCTAGCAATCCTTCGAGATGTCCCTGGTATTCGCATCCCCGGCGGATCGGAGGATGTGCTCCTCGACTTGGCTGTTCGGCAACTTGTCAAGATCTACCAGGCACAAGAGCAGAAGCTAGGGAAGACGGCTAAAATCTAAGCTTCGAGAGCCACGAGATGCAAGAATGTCAATTGCCTGTCCTGCAGTGCTGATATGAGCTTTCAGTCGAGTTGCCTTGTAATCTCCGCATCAGCGAAGCTCAAGGGCATCGTCATTCACATGATATATAATCTAACACTTTCAGCTTCGACAGTCCTTGGAAAAGTCTAACTGCCCATCATTTCTCACTTATATTATAACGGCCATTATCTCCGAAGAATGCGAATCCTTCTAATACAGGCCATAAACATCCCGGTAGCACTGGCTCATACTGGGACAGCTGTGCCGTTCCGTCAACATCCATCAAGGCAAAAGTCCAAAGATGAGAGAAAAAGCAACTTACTGCACTGGATCCTTTCCGAAAATAATATGCCACGAATACTCCATAATTCGCGTACTCACCACGTCCGGCAGATCCGTCGTCACAAGCCAATTATAGTAGTGAATATAATCGTCGAACGGCCGTTTCAGCACCTGGTCCCGACTCACGGCAAACTGCGAACAACACGGCACAGCCACCACCTCCGGGACATTGGTATTGTTGAACAACTGCTCCCAAGCGGCCGCATACGCACGTTCCGTCTCTTTGCCCGGATCGGGCGGGTTCCTGAACGGCTGAATCTCATCGGGACACCCTGGCACGGTGGCACAGCGCAGATTGACGTATCCTTCTTTCTGGACAAAGTCCTCCTGGAGCCTTTTGACCGACATGACGTTGTCGTGCTGTCTCTGGACGAGGTGTTTGGCCATATGATGGCCGTCGTATGATCGCTTTGGATTGCGCTTCCAGACTTGTGGCGATCCCCATCGATCTGCTTGCAGGAAGATGATAAGTTTGGGCAGATCGTGGTAATGCTCGACGATGAATTGGAGGTACGCCAGGCTCTCGAGGCCTTTGTTTATTGGCGTGTGGCGCAGCGCGGTTGGGTCGTCTAGGGTGTATATGACGCTTCTCCATCTACATTGTGTCGTTTGTACTTAAGCATGAGATCTTCGTTCGTTCGTTCGTTCGTTCGTACTACTTACTCGTTGAGTTCGTTCAACACCCAGTCCGTGTCCTGCCCTTTCAGCTTGCCCACTACGACAGTTCTGTCATTGGGAGTCGAGACGGGAACGGTGTCGTAGATGGTATCTCTGCCCTGTTCCTCGAACAGAAGAACATCGTGGTCTTCGTCGATACCAATCACAGAACCGTCTTCTTGGACCTCGACGATTTCCGGCGTCCCAAAGGGCCAGTAGGGCAGTTTCGGCGCCATCATCTTTACCGTGGCTTCATCCACTTGGCTGCGATCGCTGCGATCAAGATGTCTCCTGATGAGAACCAAGCTGACCAAGCTGATGATCAGCAGGGTAGCAACAGCACATCGCACCGATCCTCGCATCGTCACATAGTCTGGTTACGTGGACGACAAGAAACAGGAGAATATAATCGAGTACGCTGGCGTAGAGGATGAGAAAGGGAAAGAAATCAAGGATCACACAGTATCCATCAACTCAGAGCGAGAATGGCATGTTATGTGTTTTTTTCTTCCCTGCGCCAGGATCATCACTCCCTTTTTCGTCTCTGCTGTGGATAACGTTATAGGATAAGGGAATATTCGCATTCGTATGTTCTTAACAAGCGAAATCCCGACGCAGAAGTTTTGGTTTGCGAATGGGACAAGAGAAGATCGTTCATGGTCCAATAACACGGTAAGATCCTAGGAACGCGCCACCGCAGATCATTCATCGTCATCGAATCTCATGTCGTGGACGAGAAGATCTCTGCTCCACAGATGAAACTGAAACAGCCAGGGGGTTGTGGAGTCTCTGATACGACATGGATCAGCTCTTTCCAGAGGAGAGCATTGGAGTTTTACAATACGAACTGGAAAGTGTGCTGCTTTGCAGTGAGGTTGGATCTAAATACGGGATTTCGCCATGTTAGCGATACTCCGTAGAATCTGTACAGCACCAGATAAAGGAGCATCGAGGCCGCGCGTCCAACTGTTTCAAAGTGCCATTCAAAGCTCGGGGATCGAAGATACGTCCCGGATTGGAATGTCACTCCGCCAGAGTTGGCGTTTGCTGCGATTGTTTGCGAACGATGAAACTGGATTCTATATCATCGTTCCTTATTCTCCCTGCCATCGGATGGACTGGATGGAGGAGACCATTTCAAGGGCTCTGGCCCGTGAATATGCACGGTCGCTTCGCTTGAGTCAACCGCGTTCAAAGCGACTCGAAATGATGATCGCCAGGGGCCAGGACAGGACGCAGAGATCCTTGTCGGCATTGTCGGAAAGAAATTGATCATGATCGAGCGTCATAAAGAATGCTCGCTCTGGGATACTCTTGTCCTTGTTCATGGGATCCTTAAGAGATGCAACAACTGGCCACTGCAGGGTTCAATTTATTTTGCTTCCTCTTTCTGCGCTGTGTCTTGACCCTGCTCAGCATCTGACACTGGTCAAATCGATTCATCTGCTCGAGAAGCACTCTACCACATCTTCAAGAACCCGCGAAGTGATATGATGCAAAGCCTTCAATAGATTTGTGATCTGGAGCAAGAAAACTTCAACAGTGTCCTCTTTGTATCGAGACAGCCTCCTAGATCCTAGTCATTAATCAGACCTCTACCTTTATAACATAACAGTTCTCCCCTCAATATTGCTTTTCCTGACTGCATCAATGACCTTCTGGATTGCCAGCGCATGGTTGAAATCTGGCCAGCTCCCCTTCTCGTCTTTCAAGAAAGCATCCCATAATCTATTGACCGCAGGCTGGCCCGGTTCATCTTCCTGGACTTCCTCCTCTGTGACACCATTCTCATCTTCGACCTTCACCTTCCATGAAAACAGTGCATTGATCCAAGGAATCAGGATGGCGCCAGAGACATCAATCTCGCCATTTTCTCCCAATATCGACCACCTTGCACCCCCAACACCAGGCCCTCCATGTATATGAATGCTGACAACTCCTCCCTTGACCAGCTCACCCTGGACGAGGACCTGGTCAGGAGCCGACTTCTCAACACCCTTTTCCAAGATCTCGCCAGTACTCGCATCGACAATATCAGTCGTCGGGCGCAGAGTCCTTACGAGCCCATTCACGCTTTTCAACGGCCCAAGCGCATGTGTCAGACATTCCAGGAAATGCGCCAAATAAATATCCAAGATCGTAGCCCCGGAATCCTTGTCCAGACTGTACTCCACGCCGGCACTCTCTGGAGCTGCTCCGCCCGTTGGAACTCCTCCGATTGTCGACGTGCTGAGAATCCGTCCTATGCGTCCACTACGCACAATCTCCGCGATCCGCTCCGTCAACCTGGCAAACCGGCCCTGCATATCCACCGCAGTTCGCAGCCCTTTGGCATTAGCCATCTCCACGATCTCTCGAGACTGGTCGTAGTTAACGTCAATGGGCCATTCCACGACGAGGTCCTTACCCGCCATGAGACTGGGTAGAATGACGTTTCGATGTGCCGGCGCCGGAACTCCCACCAAGACGAGATCCACGGAGTCATCTGCCGCAAGCTCCTCGGGAGTGCCATATGCTCGCACGGAGGACGGGAGCGAGTTTTGCGCAATGGCCGCCTCGGCGGCAGCTTTGGAGCTTCCCAGGACCGCTGTGATGCGGCCGTTTGGCTGGTGGAGGAGATATGGTAGATGGACGTGATTAGTCCATCCGTATCTAGTGGGTTTGGCATTGAGGCCGACGAGCCCAACCCGGAGAGTCTTATCACTGGACATTTGTCTTGAAGACGTTGATCTTGGCTACAACCAAATTATCAGCTAGAGCCTTTTACCACCCACCCAGGACAATGAACACTGACTTACCTTCGAACCGGATAATATGCAATCGCTTCTTGTGTCTCGCTGAACTTGAACGAGTCAAGTGATATGAAGATGAGGATGCATCTGGTTTATTGAGGATTCATATCTCGTCCTTCTCCACTATCTCAAACATGACTCACTCAGAAGACCCAATTGCAGCCAGGGAAGCTCGCAGGAGCCTCATCAGAGGTTGGAAAGCGTCAGCAATATCGGAGCTCACCTATACCACCGCCGTTTTGGTTCGCGTGGCCGTTCAGCTGAGATCTTCAGATGCGATTCTTTTCTGGACCAACCAGTCAGATTGGTTATCTTGATCATTGGTTCAACTCAGCGCTCATTCGTGACGAAATATTTGATACTTAATAAGCCATATCTGACTCAGCCTTTGTCAGCGGTGCCAACAGAGGTCCTGACTTTCTCTCTGTCCACGCAATCTGAATACAATCATTGTATGATATTAGTTGAACACAGCATTGCCTAGGAGAGCATTCAGCGCTTTAGAGAGCCAGAGCACAGTAATGCTAGGGAATAATGTTGCACAGGCCTGCACTGAATCCGCTACCATGGTCCCAATCTTCACGCAGTCACCATCAAATAGTTTTGTCCTAATTGCTGAAACAGAGATCAGACCATATCATAGTTGATGGAGCCAATGGCAGTCAACTTTAATGCTTCACAACTAAATGCAATTGCAAACTGGTTTTCCAGTCCTAGATAATCTTGACTCTAAGAGCATCTATGTATAAATAGCAATACCTGTTCTGATGCCACCTCATGAACCTTATACCATCATTCGAACTTCTTCAATCTCATCTATTCAAATAATATAACAAATTTGGAAACCTTACAAGAATCGAAGTACCTCTTTACCAGAGTAGTAGCGTTTCTATATACCAAGAGGCCTGAGCGACGCCTTTTGTTCTATCTCGGTTCTCGAAGAGGAGACCTCCCGAATCGACACCAACATTGAAGGGTACCACTATTCGCTTGGAATCGATGCTGATATTAATATTGGGCAAGAGTTCTAATATTAACTTACGGCTGACAGCGATCAGCGTAGTGAAACGTCAGGGAAACGATGCTGACAACTGCCTAAGGTTGACTGACAGAAGCTAACTTCTTACATCCGGTGAACCTGACGAGTAGTATATAAAGTGAGAGCTTGAGTGTCTCGTGCCCGCATGGCAGTGGAGGAGACTGTTCCTGACCCTGTAGATTGATCATACAGCGATAGATAATCGAGGTTGGTTCTTGTCTCTGCAGGGGCAACAGTGAAGCAAGTGCACGGTAGGACAGCCTTTTCCCACTCTCTTGTTTTCTCCATCTTCATTGCAGGTGCTAAAAGATAATTAATTAATTAATTCATTCATAGACTGAACCTCCAGCATTACTGGACGCAATTGACTTGTGGGTATCTCATACACCCCGACATTCCAGTCAATGCGCATGCAAAGATCGCAGATATAGCCACAGGAACAGGGTATTATGAATTTTATTCTATCCCCGAGGAATTTTTCAAGAAGACGACCGTCAATACATACTGACTATTATCCCCCCCCCTTGTCAATGGGAAGGATATGGCCAATTTCTCTGTCGAGGAGCCTACCCTCGTCTGTTCAACTCGACGGCTTTGATATCATCGATGCTCAGTTTCCTCCAAAGGAATGGCTGCCTGCCAATGTAACCCTCGACACCATGGATATCCTGGCACCTGTTCCGCGGCATCTTGTGGGGAAATACAATATAGTGAACATCAGATACTTGGCCTCCTGGTCAGAAACAATGACTATCTCGGTCTCCTGAGGAATCTTACATCTCTGCTGAGTGAGACCCTGATTCATTTGACAGCAATAGCTTAAGCCAAATTGACTAAGAAGGGAAAACGAACCTCTTTAGCGGATGAATTAGAGCCTGGCGGATTTTTACAATGGATCGAAGCCGATTTACCGAGTCAGAAAGTGCTCTCCCCTCGGCCAGATCTACCTCGTACAGCGTCAGAGAGCCTGGATCGAGATGGAAAAGGATTCTTTTCGTCTTCCGGATTATCATATGAGCGAGTGTCGTCGTCTTTCTTCCAGCGCAATGATCGATTATCAGCATCATCATCCTAATTAATCATGGCATGCGTGACGCTCGCTTCGAGAACTCCCCGCCGGCTGTCAGAACATCGGATTGGTAGGAGTACAACAATTCAAACCTGAACCCGTCCCCGCGCTGAGACCCATCTTTTCGTATGGAGCTGTCAAGGGATGGGAAGAGTTCAGTTATGCGATCTTGGACAAGCACGGACCTGATCCCAACTTCGGAAGTGGGCAGCAGCTACGGCAGCGAATCCATCAAGTTTTCAACGAGTTTCAAGCAGGGGTGGCGTTTGAAATACAGCTATATGTGCTGATTGGTCAGCGTCCACTGTACGGGTGCATATCATGTACCAAGAGGCTTGTGGCAGGGGATTTCTCGAATACAGGGATCTGAGGAATGTAGATTGATCATGGCATGGGGAGATGCAACAATCTGGCCGTGCCCATTCGCCGAAGACCAACGCCGTGCCGAATGCATCGATACTTGGTTCCCAGGAAGTTTTTTTCTTCATCGTTTACTACCGATCCATTCCAGTGACTATCTCAGCAAGTAGATTTCGGATTGTGTTGTTGTTGAATGCCGTCTTCTAACAGACGTACTGTACCCAGTCCGCATGACAGTCATGGCATTCCCCATGCATGGCGCAAGAACTCTGGTGGAATCACCGTTGATAGTCGTCTGAGCGCTCTGATCCCTTTGCTTCCTAGTTTAGCCTTCTCCTGTTTCTCCTCGTCGGTGAGTCTGTTGTCATCTGTATTTGCCAGTCTCTACAGGAAGAGAAGCAAGATCAGCACACATTGATTGGAAGACTCCGAATTCGAGGCAAGGCACATCGCGAAGAAGGAATGGAGGTATATCAGAACAAACGTTTGGCGTGATACAACTCACCGTATGCTCATCGAATCGCTGCAGCATGTCACTCAGGGCATGGCGATTATTGAGCTCTTGAGGGCTGTTCGAGACGTACTCATGGAACAAATTCCACTCATGTGCATCACCGGGCCCATCACTTTCCATAGGGGCAAGGTACGTCGTCAAATTCCGATACTCGGTGTCGGTCAACAGGAGATAGAATTGGAAGGACGGTGGGGGCGTATATGTTGACGAGCCTGCCTTATACAAAAGATCCTTGAAGATCGGGTTTATCGTCAACATCGGTATCTGGCTGCCGCTTCGCATAACGATCCATTCCTTGCGCTTCTGCTTCCACTCCGTGATGAGTCTCTCGGCTCCGGCTGTGACGAGGGAGTAGCCGTTCATGATGCCTAGCTTGGATAATCCTCGAAACTCCCAGTTATGTCGGGTGACGGGATAAAGCCGGTCCAGATATTCTATTTGTGAGAAGTCGGCGATTTCTTCGAAGCAACGGAGATGGTAGATATCTAGTATCAGAGTATCAGTTTGATTTTCGTCTAGAAGCTGTATCTGAGTTCAGACGGACCTTTAGATTGGAAGTCCTTGGGGCAGCGCATGCCAGGCATCACGGCGACTCGATACTCCAGTGGTTCGATCTCCTCGCGGCACACGAAGAGATTGCAACGAACGGACTTTTCTGCAAGAGGCGTACGTTCGACGAAGAAGCAGACTCGATAGGTATGAGGATATGGAACCCTGATCTTGTCACTGGTCTTCAGACCAATGTGCAGTCGTAACTCGTCTCTTGCTCGTTTGAACTCAACTTTATGAGCTTCAAAGAAAGGATCGGGTGAATCGACTCTGTTCATTCTGGCTAGCTAGCAGAGTGCCCGAGAGTACCACGCTGTAATGAAAAGTGTCCCGTGGAGACCAAGATGATTGAAGCGCAGAGATTTGAAGAGACGAGAAGAGGAAGGTAAACAGACACGAACGCGCGACATGGGTTTCTGTCACACGCCTCAGCAACAGACAGACTCCACAGCCATTGATTTGGAAGTGGAACACAGATCGAGAGAGACCCTGCTAACAGCTGGTCGGAGAGATTTCTTCTGTCGTTTCAAAAGAAACTCATGGTTAGACGTCCTTTGGTCCTCAGCAGAGACGGCGTCTTTCTTTCCTTCGAGCCTACTTCGACTCTTCCATTCTACATAGCTCTTCCCCTGATATAACACGCCCGCATCAACCATTCTCTTTCCCTTGTGTCTTGACCATTCGTCAGGATGGTCCACCAGACTCGGGAAATCCGGACCAAAAGCACACCTCGATTTCTCCACCAGGGCACCGTTTCCGACACAATTGACATTGACGTCGATTTCCCGCTTTTACAAGATGCTGGACCAGTCTTCGCCTCGAGTATACTCTTCGATACTGGTCGTCGGGACAGGCACTCCAAGCTGAACACACAAGTTAACTCTCCATCGATCAATAGATGATATCGGTAACGGAGTGATGACCAACATCTTTTGGATGCTTGATTGTAGGATCACCACCATCCCATCCGAATTCCCCTTGATAGGCATATGCCTCGGAGATCTCCTCGGCGAGATGTGGTGGTATCTCCGTCACATAATCTGCGACACCGACCCGCTGGAACGTTGCTCGAACATTCAAAATTCGGGCCCAAATCTTCGTGTATTCTTCCCAGCTCAGCAGACTACCGTATCCGAGTAGGTGAGTTCCTGCCGGTTCTTCGACCAGGGCTTTCACAAAAGCCCCCGTATCCTTTTGCGTCACTACCATTGGAACGGGTGCGTCGCCTCGTGTTGGCTTGGAGAGAATGAAACTCCCATCCGGTTGCTGCACTGTTGTTCAGTAATCGAAGAAGGGGGCAAGGAGAGGTGAAGGCGACAAGAACTTATTTACTTTTTTCGGAGCCAACATTGGATATTTCTTCCAATTATCAGCATATTCTCCAATCTGCACCGTTGACATCCGAGCAGTTAACTCGGGATGTCTGTCACGGATATACTCGACCACTTTGGCCTTGGAGTCGAAATGATACACATGCGTGTACTTGTCCTTACTCCACTTCCGCACATCGCTCAGAGCAGAGTAGACGAATCTCTCCAGAGTCGCTAGAACCGCCGGATCGGCCGCCGCGTCCGCGATGTTCTGGCCCTGCCGGATCTCGGTCTCGTAGCATACTCGTTGATGGTCTTGCCAGCCGCCTCCGCTGCTGCGATCCACTTCGGGTCGAAAATGCCGGCCCAGAAATCTGTTACGGCGAAGATGGCGTTGGCGTCGAGGAATGCCGCACGAAGGGATGCGCGATCTTCCAGGTCTGCCTGGACGATTTCTGCACCTCGGGCCTGGAAGGCTTGGGCTGCTGGCTTGGATGGATTGCGCGTGACGCCGCGGACTTTCCAGTCGGGAAGACTGAGGAAGGTGTTGGCGACGGAGGAGCCCTTTTGGTTTGAGATGTCAGTGAGATTTGAGGTGGACAGGAGTGAGACTTTTCATTACCTGGGTCCCCGTAATGCCGATGATGACGATGAGCTTCGACATGGTGCATAACCGGGTCAATTTCGATGGGTCTCTGCGAGATGGGTAAGTCTATCTATCTAGTATATATTACGATACTACGCCGCCAACCTGTGTCTAATCTTCTTGTTCCCTTTTAATCCATTAGTATACTGCTTTCTTCTTCGTCTACCGGGTCGACATGATTATTAATAGATGCCAACTGAATGGCAGTTGCTTAATAATGTCAACGAGGCATGTAACGACATTTGAGCAAGTGGATTTATAATCTTGAGACCTCAATTATGAAGGATTTGGCGAGAAATTAGGTAGTCGGCCTAGTACTGTGAAAAGCACAGAATCCTGTAAAAACAACGAGCAAATAGTATCTCGGACAACTCGTCCTCTACAGTCAAGCAGAAACGATGTCGACTGCCGTTAGACTAATCCCTGCTCGGCCCAAACTCCCTGCGCCAGCCGCCTCAGATCTTGCCCAGTTTAACATGAAGTCTTCTACAAGAGCGTTTGCTTGCTCGCCGAAAGAAGACATCTGCAAATGCGATATGGTCAGGGGTATTGATCTCCTGAGTCCTGATTGGCACGACTCGCGGTCAACGTTGCAGTTGACCTCCCCACTTCTCGATGAAGATCTCGAGCTCTGACTTCGATCACAACGACTGACTACTAAGTTTTCTCGGACACGACCATCCATATACAAAAATCCCTTGGCTGGCATACCCTAATTGAGTTGAGTTGAATCCATTCAGGCTAAACATTGGGCTACTACGGCAGAGCCTGGGCCCATTCGGACCCCCATGGCATCAAACCATGGGCTCTGCAGCAAATGCTGATTCTCGGTGCCCATATCCCTCTGACACACTACGGAGAGGGCCATTACAGATCAACTCTGACAATTCTCACTATTTATGACTGATCAATCGACGTGTTCTTTCTCTTGCTGGCGCGTTCCGTCAATATGCAAATTTCTGCCCAACAAGCTTCTCGCTCAACTCCCACAATCTATCTTCATTATCCACTCCAACAGCATATGGGTATGTCTCTGGAATAGGCGTGACCTGGCAGTCATCATCAAGGTGACCACCATTTTGGTCTATCATAGCAGACAATGACACAAGTTAGAGACATGATTTTCAAGAAATAAGAGACAGAGCATGATGCAGCATACGTCTGATAGAAGGATCAATAGCGGCAATAATCATGTTCGCGGCTCCTTGCTCGATGCTTTTATATTTCATCGGGATACCAGCCACTATAAAACAGTTCATCAACTCTCTGCTTCCTAGTCATTATGGTGTAAAAATCGCACTTACACATGTCGTAGTCTTCCTGGATCAAGTGGCGTCCAAGATTTGTAACGATGGCTGCACATTTATTAGCATGCAGCCTATCAGAATTCGTTGTCGACTAGGGAGCCGTACTGCCAGGGTGAACACTATATGAGAAGATCTCCTTGCTTGCCAACTTCCGCGCTAGGGCGGAACTGAAAGGATATTGGCAGCTTTCGACTGGGCATATGCACGCCATTTGTTGTAGGGCTCCTTCTCAAAACTGATATCGTCCCACAAAATCGAGCCCAGTTGATATCCACGGCTACTGACATTGACGACACGAGCACCTTTGTTGAGTTTGGGCATGATCAGGCTAGTAAAGAGAAACGGCCCTGGATAAGGTCAGATGCTGAATAAAAAAAATTCACAAAATCACCGCACTGTCAAGGCGCCTACCAACATGATTGATTCCAAATTGAGATTCGATTCCATCGGCCGTTTTAGCATATGACGAAGCCATCACGCCGGCGACATTGAGGAGGACATCAAAGTTCTCTGTATAAGCATTGATCTCTGCTGCTGCCTTCCTGACGGAATCTTGGCTGCTCAAGTCGAACGCGAGCAGATCTACTTTTGCCTCTGGGGCATCTTTGAGAATTGCCGCCTTTGTCTCCTCCAAAAGTGCGACATTTCGAGCTGCCAAGACCAACATCGCAGGCTGCTGTGATACAATAGCTCTGGCGGCTTCAGACGCGAGTGATTTGGGGCTTGCACCGGTGATAATCACTGGTCTAAGATTAGACGGAGTTGGACAGTATTAAGAAGATAGTATATTCACCATTGTTTCCTCGGATCTCACTACTCAGCGCCTTGACGACATCGTCGGCGGTTGTTTCGAAAGTAAAAAGAGGCATTATCAGGGGCTGATTGCAATAGAGGAGGAGATGGTTCAAGAAAAGGAAACAAGAGGAGAGGTGCAAATATTCAAGTCGAGACGGTTGGAGAGAGAAAAGTAGTAATTGAGATGCATATCTTCCAGATTTGTACCACATAAGCCAGCTATAGTCCTCAGCCGTCTGACAAGTGAGTCACTGGACCTTCTTCGCCACAGCTCGCGTAACAAAGCCATATGGAACTTAGTTGTGAGACTAGTGCTGAGCATGTGTCCAAAGAGATGAGACACTCAGATTAACAATCTTTCAGTTGCTGTCAAGGTCTTTCAACCTGGATTGAGCTTGTATATGAGGCTCAAATATCACATTGTAACCTATACAGAGCCATATCTTCTAGTTTATTCCTGTCTCTTCCTTAAAACTGTAACAGGTTTCAGATTAAACCTACGGAGGTACTTTTTTACCATTTCCAATATCACCCAGAGTGATTCCTTACCCTGTAAACCTACACAAGGGATTAAATCCTCACGTCATATTTTAGTGTGACCAATCAGCCACATAGCATCGTCAACTTTCCATACAGCCAAAACGAGTGCCCAATAACAATACCTCTTTACCTGCAGTGACATTATATGCTGATGCCCCACCCCCGGCGAAGGAGCAATCTCTGTTCTAATGCTTGGCCTGCTCTTATATCAAGGAACGCACCTCAGGTTATATTGAGGGGTGGAATTCTACTAGGGCAGCTAAAAGCGGGCAAACCTATCTCCTCGAGCCTACTGTGCCTAGATAGTTGTTCTTCTCTTTTTCTCCCCACTTTGGATTCGAGCAAGATAGCTACCAAATGGACTGATTCTGTCTGATCGAGCTGTCACACCAGGAACTAGTAACAAGCCCTAGCAGCTCCTAGGAATTGCTGAAACCATTCACAAGACTGTCAGTTCCTAGGACCAGCTCATTCCCAGGAATCATTGACAGCCCCAGCAGTTCCTTGGAAAGGTTTGTTTCCAGGAACTGCTCACAACTCCGGCAATTCCTGGAAATTGCTTGTTCATTTGCTCCAGTCCCCTTGATGCTAATGCGGCAACTCACAGCCCATAGAGAACGATTCCGAGGTACATGTATAGATCCTTGTCTACTTGACAGAAGATCTAGATACCGTACAAGGTACTTGGTGCTGGTATGGTGAAGTCATCGTAGCTTGATTCGTCTTGGATGAGAAGGCAGCGTGTAGTGGCTTTCGTAAGCAGTCGAATCACATGCTCTCAAACTCAGCTATTCTTCTATGGTTGCTCCCTCTTCCTTGGTGACAGGGGTCATTCCTCCTGTAACATGGATCTTTCTTCTACGTTACCCTAGGTGACTTCGTCAGAGTATTCATCGCACTGAGTTTGTCCAGGGAGTAATGATACATCTGCCTGGCATTACGTTGGGAGAATGCTCATTTATATTCTTAGTATACACGGAATTGAACCCACAATTACCGTAAATTCCACCTGCGATTAACTAACCGGAGAGATGTCTTTCTCGCCAACGGCATGTCCGGTAGAAAAATGAAAAGACATGAGATCTGATGCCTGAAGCTCACCTCATCCCACGTCACTCTGCTAATGGAGGGTTTGGTAGTAGTCAACCACCGCAAGAGTTTCCTGGAACGGAAGGACCAGTATAATTAATAATAGTTACGAATCTGTCCATGAGTCTACTCAGAGTATATGTAATGTTGCAGAATCAGACCGATTTAGCAGACAGATCTCTTAGCCTTACGTACAGCAATCCCGGAGCCATTCCGCAGGGATTTCGTCTGCTGCAAAAAGTCACCGACTGGTCACCAGAGAAGGTTAAAGTTCAGGCGTTCTGTATATCACTCGCCTCTGGTCAGATTTTTGTCTCTGAAAGGGGCTTCCTAGATAGATTCAACCATCTCAACCATCTCAGCGATCTCATCCAATGCATTCAAGATCCATTTAGGGCTCATATCTGATGTCCATTCCCTTCCGCTGCGTAGCCTACACACCGCGGGTTTATGATCTCGATTTCCGCGCTGACAAAGATTTTAGGATGGGTGGATTCAAGGGCAGTTCCAGTCAGCTACAGTGGAGTTCGCAATTTAGCTGACGTTATATCGAACCTCGTGGGTTAGCAAGCATGGTCAGGCAAGATGAAAACGTATATAGAAGCAGGGAGTGTCGTCTCCGCCGACTTGACTGTGGTTAGCCATGAGAGTCTTGTCTGTTCCTTCTAGAGGTTATTATTTCTATTGCGATCAATATGGCGTCCGCTGAACCTGTTCTGAACGACAACTCTGGACCTCACAGAGACTCTTCCCTATCAAGCTATACCGTTCTGGAAAAAGACACCGTCGATACGCCCACGGCTATTAATAGTCACCCCTCAAGTCTCAAAGATGAAGATCGATAATAATACTGAAGTTCGGGCAGAAAGTACTAATCATGGTGATAGTCCCAATGAGACGGAAGAAGTCTATCCCGGCGTTTTCCCCCTTGTTTTTATCATCGTGGCTCTGATACTCTCCATTTTCTTGGTCTCATTGGACATGACCATTGTCGCAACCGCCATTCCTGAGATCACAGACGAGTTCAATTCCTTGGATCAAGTAGGTTGGTATGGGTCGGCATTCTTCCTGACCCTGGCATCCTTCCAATCCACCTGGGGCAAGGGCTATAAATATTTCCCGCTTAAGATTACCTTCTTGCTCTCCATTTTTATCTTTGAGATCGGGTCCTTGATCTGTGGTGTGTCGCAGAATAGCACGACATTGATTGTTGGGAGAGCAATTGCAGGTGCGGGCGCTGCAGGGATCGCCAGCGGCGTCTATATTATCATTGCCTTTGCAGCAGAGCGTGAGGTTCGTGGACCTTTGTTGTAGTGATCGATGATGGTCCTTCGAGTATGGACATGTATGGTCTGGAGTATCTCGGTAGTGGTGGATTTGTGGACCTGCTCACAACTTCCCGAGGAGGAGGACTATGGATAGACTTTGACGGCCAAATTATGAAGACAAGCAACGATATTGGCGACAAGAAAATTGAACTGAAAACCGGAGTGGTATTATTCAAAGCAATTTCTCCGTGAGCACACGGTTCGCAAGTCCATGGAGCCTCGGTTGATTGGGTGAGTTGGAGAGATTCGGTGGCTCTGGCCGTGTGGATGGTTGTTGTAGGGGGTACCAGAAGGGTCATGGATGATGGCAGCGAAGCCCCAGTTGGAGCGCTGACCGTCTCATTGTTTACTTTGTCAATCTATAGCCTGTATAATATAGGAGAGTCTAATTAGCTACTTTTATTAGTGGCCTACTTGGAGAGTACAAAGTACATGCAAGAGCGTATTTATATACTATTGGGCTATCTACAAAAGTAACATAAGATTTGTCAGGATAGGTTATAGCCTTAATAAGTAGTGCAATAGATGTAGTAGTAGTAGTATTTATTAATTACTGTCTTCTAGAGCTAATTGCTAGTTTGCCCTATAGCTGTACACAGTACTAATCTGTTGTGGGTTACATACTGCAGACCATGAGTGCTTGTCATGATGACTACATCCATATTGCCTGGATAACATACAGCTCTGCCCAGACGGTCAGTTTTTCATAAAGATAGAATGAACAATTTGCAGTGGCAGTTATTTATAAAAGGTTTCTAATATCTAATACTCCTGATTAAGTCTTATTCTATATCTTATATCCCTTCACCTCATCAGTCTTCATAAGACTGAATCTTAGAGAAATGGACATGATGTTGCTCCTCAGAGAGCAGCAGACCGTCTCGCCTGATGAAAATGGTTGAAATCCTTTCATCACTTTCTAAATCAACTGTACCATTCTCGATGTGACCCAGTGGCCTTATTATCCTCTGAAAACAGAGATCGAATGTTTTAGACTCGTCATTACTCCGGTGAATACGTTGCCCGTCAGCTAGAGATCCCAGCGCATTTGAACAATCCCAGAGATCCTACATCTATACAAGATCATCAGGAAGAGAGGAAGATGGCAAATCTTCCAGAAACTCTAGCACGGCTAGTCAGCTCCGATCAGAATAACGCCACGCGCATTCCCTTGACGTTGGGTGGTATAATCCATGGTCAGCCAAAGTGTCACTCCGTGGGTTGAAACTTGCCTCGGCAGTCCTGTCCATTGAAGATAGACAGTGCCCTGAAGAGCAAGGCAACTGAGGCAACAAAGTTGATACAATCCATAGGACGACGTCAACGTCTGTTGAATGGATATTGACATTATTGGACTTCCACACGCACGGGCAGAGTCTTCCGCGGCCAATGAGCCAGCAATCCCTGGACAGAAACCTGTCACTGGCATCCTCAAACATGGTGGCACGGGGGCAACATCCACAGAAGGCCAAAGATTCGAACGAAGATCCATAGTTCGGACCAGCCATCCGTGATATGATGGCGTGTAGGGCGGGTCTTGCGTCGCCTTTTGACACCTCACCCGGTCCACCTCAACCAAGTGTCGTCGTGATCCGATCCAAGGAACCAAGTCAGGCACATGTTTCACTGCCATGAATAATGGCTTCTGGAATCCTGATAGGCCCGTTGTCAAAGAGGGCGATGGGGAGAATGGACTCCTCTGGGCTGCGAGGGATTTGTTCGTTTGGACTTGATCAGAATTTTCGTCCCAGAGGGGGGGGTTTATATACCCTCTTCTTGACCTACTTTCTCTCTTATCTTTCATTCTGTCCTCTCAGACAACACGCACACTCCTTTTTTTTTACTTTACACAATCTTTTTGTTTTCTTTGCAGACTCGTTCTTTTTCTCTCTCTCAAGACGCTCCTTTGAAAGTCGAGACATTCTTTGAACCTCGCTTGAAGCGACATCCGTTCAGCACATAACCTCTTCGTCAACCATTGGTATATACACATACCCTCGTTTTCAAAATGCAGTTCAAGGCTTCTGTTCTCTTTCTCGCTGCCCTCGCAACCGGCAGCCTGGCCCAACCTCACGGCCACGCCCGTCGCCATCAGTACCAGCCTCATCCTAAGGAGAAGCGCGACACTCCCTCCACCAACACCTCAGGCTCATCGTCTGACTGGACCTCCACCCCTTCGAGCGGCCAATTCTCCACTGCCGGCTTCGGCGGCCGCACCAGCTCCGCCGTCGGCGGCGACATCACCTACGAAGGCAACGTCGGCAACCCCTGGGGCAGCAATATCATCGAAGTTTCCGCCGACAGCGCCCACAACTACAAATACGTCGCGCAATTCACCGGTGACAACAGCGACCCCTGGACCGTCGTGTTCTGGAACAAGTACGGTCCCGACGGCAAGATGGACGGCTGGTACGGCAATTCGGCGCTGAGCTTCACCCTGAACGCCGGCGAGACCAAGTACGTTGCCTTTGACGAGAACTCGCAGGGTGGATGGGCTGCCGCGCCGGGGAGCAGCATCCCCACCGATAGCTATGGTGGGTATTCGGCCACATGGGGGGAGTTTGATTTCGGCGATCTCGCGAACAATGGATGGTCTGGTTTCGATGTGAGTGCCATCCAAGCGCAGTCTGCGGGTCAGACGGTGCAGGGGATGAAGATCTGTCAGGCTCCTGCGGGAACGTGCTCATCTATCTCCAATGGAGGTGGCGCTGTGGACAACGCTTATACCAAGGCCGAGGCGGCTATTGGTGGTATTGGTGGAAATTTGCAGCCTGGTCCGGTGCGGCTGGCTGTTACTATTGATTATAGTGGTTAAGAGGTTCGAGCTGAACCGTCCATTCGTTTTGGATATATGGGAGGGATTTTGCGTTCGTTGGGGAATATTATAGACACTGTGTCTTTTTGGCTTGTTCGATGGAAAATTCTCAATCCATACAAAATGCTTGCTACAAGACCTCCAATTAGCTCTGTATGCACTTGGCAGACCTCACGCACCACACTGATCAGATTTGATGCTGCTCAGATTTGCATGCATTTATCAATCATCGGGCTATAGCATTCACAAGAGCCACCCAGTATGGCTTGCCATATAAGCAGAATGTCGGATATCGCCATCAGTCTGGGATGATCCTGGAGGCAGAAGTTGGAATCGTGGTTAATCACAGAGTCGTACTTGGGCGAAGAACAATACTGAGTCACGATGCGCTTGGTGGGAGGAAGCATTGGACACTCGAAGGAATGATCAATCACTTGTATTGAAATAGATACAAAGCTGCTTCTCCAGACTATACTAAAATAATAAGGTAGCCACAAAGTAAACATGGATGGCCATCTGGATGATAGGGATAGAATCACCTGATCCAGATGAGCCCTAAAGTTCTGAACTGACGAAACACTCTATGTACTATTAATGAGACAAAGAGACAATGGAAGGAACAAGGAAAAGGTGGGCACTAAGAGTATTGACACTGCCTCTCCATGATTAATGCACAATTATGGCCGTGCAGGTCGAAAGGGGCATCATACGACAACCAACAGCCGTTAAAGATCTTAAAGATCTTTGATATCCACCCGAACAAAGACGGTCACAATATTGATTCTTTGAAAACTAAAAAGGAACACACGGTACGTGGGTCCTCGCCTTGTTTCTATCAAAAACAAAGGAACCAATTTCCACTTTCCCCGCTGTCTGAGAGGGCTTTCCGAGAAGCCCTGAGCGTCCATCAAGGCCAGGCTTGCCTGATTCAGTATACAGTCTTGAATACCCCTGGCCTTCGGCATTGATCTGGTCGAGCCTAGCGCATGTGGAACCTTGCAAGTAGCTCCTCTGCTCGGACAGTATTTGTTCTCGTCTCTCTAAGCCGTACCCGCCCTGTTGACCCTGGCATAACTATTCCAACAGGAGTTTCTCGGGTTCATCGCGGTCTCCAGTACTCTGTACTTAAGGGAACCTTTTAAGATTCGGACCTGATGGTCAGCACGTGGCATTTGTCACTAAATTACTCTATTCGCCCTACGGAGTAGTATATGCCGTAACGTTGTGTTGGAAATGGGGACGGAACACCTGAATCGTCGCTTTTCAATGCCGTGCAATGGCGGCCATGCTTGTCGGAGATTCTTGCAAGTGCAGTATCGTCGTGGAGACAGGTCTCGCTCCCTATGATTCTTTGTGTCGGAATAGTTCTGCCACGTCATCATTGACTCACGTTTCAAAGGATATGTCGACTCATGCCTATTTGTCGGTCAGCAGCAGATGCGTCGATGGCTTGCGATAAGTAATGCTAACCGGTGTAGATATCGCTGGACGCAAAGGCCTTTGACATTTCTATCAGTGCGAAGAGAAGAAAGATATGTCAACGACGACAACTTCAACCATGTTGACTGACTCGTTAGCTGCAGAATTAAAATTACGATGTGCATTACGCATGATGTTTGGAGCTCTTATTTCCCTAACGCCTCAATCGAATCAATAACCTGCATGCATACTTCGACGATATTCTGGCTCATTCTTTGCAAGGCTCAAGGATAGGCGCACGCGATCCGTTCCCAAGTCCGCTGGCATGGGACAGAACGGCCTCTGAGGCAAGCCTTGGCTTCTCGGATAGGTAGTGAAGTTGCAAGTTGTCGCCTCTGATCCCGAGTGCTTGTTGAAAAGCTTCTCTGTCAGGGCATCAGGAACTTACACACACTATGACAGGAATTTGAGGTGCCCCTTCCTATTTCAGCCAATTATCTTGGCAATTATTTCAGTAGTTTATATTGGCATTTTTTGCCCCTATTTCAGAGAACAGTGATCTAGACTATATAATTCAACATCAGCAATACAGCGCTCTTTTCGGCAATTCGAGGCTAAAAGGATCATCAAGATATAGCTATAAAAACCCCTGTTTTTACCACAGTGTTATGTAGAAGAATCAGACCTTCATTATTTGAATTTCATGGGACCTAAATTATTAGGGCGTAGCTCATAGATCTCGACACACTAACTCGAAGTGTTAAGCAGGGGTGCATACGCGCCTTGTACCAGGGGTTTGCAAGACGATTCCCAAGCATTCACCACCTGATGCAAGCCGCCAATTTCTCATCATTTTTCCATTATTTTCGCAGCGTAATGAGAAACAAGGCTGACCTGGATCCAACATTCGGACAGGTAAAAATGATTCGACCGGGGAAAGCGGATGGTTGCTCCTCACAAAAGTCCAGGACTCTGTACTTCTGTCTTGCAAAATTTGAAGCAGTGTCATGATCATGAATTGTGATGTGGAAGTCGACAGTGCTGCTCGCGAGATAACGATCATGAACTCTGAGCTTCACAATCTCTCGTTCGAGCTGCATGATAAATAGCGGTCATCGACCCCGTGTGGTCTTTCTCTGCTCTTCATCTTTGCCTCCATCGAGTCTCCTCATCGCGATCCCTTGGGCTTTCTTATCCCATCTATACATTTAACCAAGCTTCTTTT
>JSYV01000716.1:0-38169 GCA_000787455.1 Evansstolkia leycettana | reverse complement strand
TCCCCCCCCCCCCCCCACTTTTTTTTGTCTAGCCAATTCTTCGTTACCACGATGTCTATCTTGGAAGCCATGGTCTCTAGCGAAGTGTTGGAGCGAGTTGCGCTCGGGGAAGTTACCAGCAGCTCAGCTTCATTCAGAAGCAAGTCCTCCTCCGATGGTGTCTCTCAGATGAACAAGGCTCTTCAGTCAGATGATATCAGTGACTGGAAACTGGAACTTGACCAAATCAAACATTACGATCCCATCAGACGACGATGGAAGTCGCTGACCCATGTTCCGCGCGAACGTCCCGCAGTGCCCTTGTTGCCCCCGAACCTCGATCCTTTCGCTTTCCCACCGAATTTGTCAGTTGCAGAGGGGGTTTACGTCAAGTACAAGAACCCAGAGGAAGTGCCATATAGAAATACGAGCTTCCTTGAATCCGGTGGTGGTGGAGTCGTTTACGAGGCTGAAGATAAGAGAGACAAAAGGCGCTATGCTTGCAAGGTCCTTCGTAAGAAGTCGAAGAAGGATTTTGCTGTGATGAGAGTCAAATTTTTGAACGAGGTTGAAATCATGAGAAGCTTTGCGACACACCATCATATGATCCAGATTGTGGCATGTTACGAAGTGTCTTCTACTGCCGACCTGGCGTTCATTATGAGTCCTCTGGCCAATCGAGGCTCAGTTCGCGACGTGCTGGACCAGAACCGGAAGTCCTTGCGCGTGGAGGACTTTACTACTCTTTACCAAGCGTTGGGATGTCTGCCAGATGCCCTGGCTTGTATTCATGAGAAGCTGGTCCGCCATAAAGATATCAAGCCCAGCAACATACTCGTCCACGAAGGAACAGTCATCTTTGCAGACTTTGGCATTTCTCGCGACTGCAGTCAACTGGGTTGCACCACAACCACCGGGGAGGCTGTCCACTGTTCTCAAACGTACAGCGCGCCAGAGGTACTAGCTCGTGATGCCCGCAATCGCAAGTCGGATGTCTTCTCCCTCGGCTGTGTTTTTGTGGAGATCATATCGGTTCTGGAACCTGAGTGATACCTCCGTCATTGATTCCCGATCACGAATTGTATAGCAACGTGGCAGACGCCATCACTGAGCGTCTGACAGGTCATCTCGCGAGTGAGCAGAGCCAGAACAGCACGTTCCCGAGAATAGTGTACTCCATGACGGCAGAAATGTTGCGTACGGACAAGGATGATCGCCCCAGCGCTCAGCAGATATGCAATGCTATGCGAACAGAGCCGTCCCTATTCTGTCAGATCTGCCGCTCTAAATTCGACAGAGCTCTTTGAGGAACATATTTCGAAGACTTGTCGGTTGCCATGTTGCATTCCGCCATGTCTCCAGACAATTCTCCTGGGCTTCAGCAGCCCATTGCCCTGATCCTTCCCCCTCTTCTCCATTGATGTATAGCGGATAAAATGTTGATTTCATGCATATATCATCTTTACCGCTCGCTGCTCTGTGGATGGCATGGGTATGCTATGACTTGTTGGTGCTGATTTGGTAACACAAAAAAGTTCATAGAGTGTGCTTTCTTCCTTCTTCTGGCTTATACCACAAGTCCATCAGTTTGTACACATATACATATACATTTTTAATACATCAGAAGATTTTACTCATCGAGATACACATCACTAATAGATATTTTACTAATTGAGGATATATATCAGAAATGAAGATTACTCTATCTTATAGATGTTAGTCACTGGCAATGCCAAAGAAGGTTGGATGCCATGGGCAGGTGCTTTCAAAGTCGAAGGATGGGAATCTCCAGAGGACAATAAGGATGATAGATCTAAAGAGGTCTTGGTATTCGATTGAAAACATCAGTTCCCTTTTACTTAAAAGATTACTTTTGAGCGTACAGGACTGGACAAATCCCAGCTTGATATGACTCGAACGAGGCTTTCAACTAATGAAAGAGCTGTAAAGAAATTTGAATATCCCTCATTCAATGCACATCTAATTATCTTAATTTCTGTAGCAGAGATTTATTGTGATAATATTCCAACGTGCTACACATTCCAAGGCCTCGAAAGCCTCAAGAACAAAGCTACCTATAGTCATGAGGTGCTTTTCAAGCTCTGTACTTGACGCGTCTTACTGCCTGTCGTTCTGCAATCGCACTGTTCTTTCTGCACAATGACTTCAATCCAAAGATATCAAACTATGTGTCTTTCACAGCTTTTGTTTCGAGTCTCGCTCGATCTCCGCCAATGTCTCGACATTGAGTCCTTTGTACGTGTCTCCTTTTCAGTGGCTGTTCCCAGTCCCTTCACTCATCCCTCTACTTAGAACCATGTCTATGCTGATGTGCATTCTTCCCTTTTTTTTATCTTCTTCATCCATTCCACCATCCAGCAAGAAGTGCTCTTCCCTAACGATCCTCTTGAGCAATACTAACTGACACATGATAGCTCTATCTTAGTCACTTATTCGTACTATCAGTCTCGGAGAATCCAAAGGGTGTTCGAATTGGTATTTCTGCGTTTTCATGCTATCTATTCAGTCAATCTAATGGTTCATTGTCAACGTTTCCGTTCCAAATAACAAGGGACTGACCTATCGGAAATGTGCCTCCGGCTGGCAATCTCATCGGCAGCAAGTATACCGCGCAATGATAACCTAACGTCTGATCATGCAAATGACGTCCTCTTTATCATCAATATCATATACTGCTTTTCCGTAGGGTGCAGTGTACTTTCGATCCAAGACTGCATCACAGCAAACGGACTAACATGACAGTTAAGGGTAGCAGGAAGGCTTGATCGATTCAATCCATCGGTGCCTCCGAGTTCTCAATGTCTTGCAACAAGAAAAGTATCCAAGCAACTCCACTGACACGGGATGTAGCGTACTGGATAGCGGCCTTCTCATCGACTGACGTCCTAGCGAGGAGGGCCATTGTCTATCCGAGACAAAGGACAAGTTGAAGTTTGCTCAACTGTGCTGCAGGCAATATTAGCATCAGACTACAAAAGATATTGGAGAATATACATGCCTGTCTTTGTGATGGATGAGCCTACAGGGGCCTTTCACAGACGCAGTATCAACAAGTTCATGCATTATAATACAACTGGTGGAATGTGTGTTCTTCCTCGATGATCCTGTAGGATCATGACTGGCCGTTACCCTCTGCATCGTTCTCTATACAATCTCGATATCGCTTGCTTCGTCGCTCAGAACATTCCAGCCAAGCAGGATTTCATCGCATAACGACTCAGCACACAATCGATTCATCGCCCTGGCCACCAAACACAATTCCAAGCTGGCTTGTTTTCTTTTCCTTGTCTTGTCTTCCCTCTCTCATCCCATCTTCTTCTTCCCCACCACCGTCTTCCCACTCCATCCCTGCTTCCCCTCGGGTCCATCCAACATATCATCCACCCCATCCGCATCCCCCTTTTGCATCGTCCTGCCTTGATTCTGTTTTCCATGTTCTTGCTTTTTAGAGACCATTTAGACTGAGATAAGAGCTGACATGACAGTAGAGCCGTCAAGCACCCGCTGTGGTGGGATCCCATAGCACGACACGACACTGGGCCTGTTTCCGTTCAGTTTTGTCTTGTTCAGAGTAACATATTCTTAGAACGACGTCAGGCCTGTGGCAGAGCGTGTTTCTTCTGCGGGTTCGCCTTCGGCTCTGGGGGACTTCCCGGAGCCTACTTCACGGGTCGATGGGCTCTTTGAACCGCGTTTGTATGTGTGTACGTGTACGATATTTCGGTGGTTTCTCTTCTTCGACTACTTCCGCAACCGCTTACTTCGACGTTTGACTCGAGACGCGTTGACTTCTCCTCGACGTATCAACGCTTCAGTTGACGTGTCGACAAGTCTGATTGACGTGTATCAGCGTTTGACGCGATGTTCACGCGAATTACATCCTAGGCCCATTTAATGAATCGAGTAAGATGACGCTGGCGCAAGACCTCCGAAGTACATCACTAACTGTTCTTCCAGCAGTCAGACAATCTGAGTCTTGGGAAAAACCGTGCTTGACAATTAAATGTCATGAAAGATGGTATTCTCCGAAGATGGCTGGAACTGAATGTTTCGGGGTGACCCTCCGATGGACTTTGGCAGCGGTAAACTACCATTTCTTCCTTTTCTCTTTTTCCTTCACCCTTGTTTGACATAATATCCCTTGACTGACACTTACACCAGGACGCCTTCGCGATCGTCCGCGATTACCAGCTTTTTCTCAGTTCCCTCGTTGTCTGTCTCCCGAGAAGCTGGCAGGGGTTGTCACGGTAGGGTGGGCAGGGTGGTTTGTAAGTTCTTTCGTTCTTGTCCGTTACCCCCGATGATTTTGATATGACTGACGGTCAGATCCAGGGTGTTCCTTCTGGAAAGGTGCCAGACTGTTCAACTTCACGGTAAGTGTCTCTTGTGTCCCTATGTTCCCTAGCCAGCGGATGTCAAGGGCATTTAACTGACTTAGTTCTAGACTTCGGATGAAACACGGCGGCGATTCTATAGCGTGCCTCAGATTGTATCGGTCGGATTTCTTTCCTTTCCTTGTGATGTGTACTGACAGCCCTTGTCTGAGTAAAACTTCTGTATGTATTCCCTGCCATCCCAGACATCCCATCGACTAACAATCAACATAGGGCTTCCTGCAGGAAGGTACCAGTTGGGCTCTCGCAGATTGAGAACGTCCTCGGACCCTCAGCTGTATTCTGCGAATATTTTTCTTTCTTTCTTTCTTTCTTCTGTTTCGGTTTAGGTAAGGCTGCTTAAGCATATCGCTTGTTCATTCATGCCCCTTGCTCTTGGTTTCTACCTTCCGATTCTTTCCTCTTCTCAGAGCGTTCATCCATCCTGCCCTTAATGCCTCAACTCTCCTTGTCTCGTCATTTCGTCGTTCTTTCTTTCATCACTCGGGAAGGACTTCCGGAGCAACTCGAATACCACATGCAACATACCACCACGACACTTCGTCGTCGCATGCACGAATTCTTCCTTTCAAGTTGAGAAACGGTGAGTAAGTCTTTATTGTAAGATCTCTTCCCTCCCCCACCGTGAACACCACTGACCAGGCAGGCTCCTCTCTTCCCTGTTCATACCAACCACAACCTTAACGCCGAATCTTCAGCCAAACTCGGCCAAGGTATGTCCAGCCAACAAGATCAGAGACCTGATCTGTTCGAGGCTAATTCTTCTACAGGAACAAACAGGCTGCCCCTTCGTTGGACGTTCCATAGGACACAGGCTGGAGGTCATTGAGACTATGGAAGGATCGCTGGTCAACAAACAAGATGGGATTGATTGTCACGAATGCTCGCATGTACATACCTACATCCATACATTAGTTCCGTTCCTATTGGTACTCGTCTGGTGATACTTGTTGGAGATCATAAACGTTTACGTCCCTGTTGAACTACGTTACTGACATTTGCCGTTATTCCAAATGCAATATGGAGTTACAATTACAGAAAATAGAGGACTCATATACGTAGGGCTCAGGAGTCCCTATAGGAGAGCAAGAACTTCTAGCATTTTAACGTTCTGCGGATGGATTGGCACTCAACACACTTGTGAGAGATATAGAAGACAGTGAAAGATACAAAGATACTTGCAGCTGTGTGGAGAATCTCGGATTGACCTTGACATGATAAGCTCTAACTAGTGCGACCCTGGAAGCTTGCTGTAGGGGGCGGTTAGAGCAAGTACGGCTGAATCTAACAAAGTCTCCAGATTATGTTTTGCACTAGTGATCTCAAATGCCACAGGGTAAGGGGTCTAGGTCTATATACACATCCCAATACGAGATTCACATGAGCTTTGAATGAGGCTTAATTATAAATACGACTTATGAGCTGGAATGCATGGGTTGTCTTGAACTCACCTGCCAATATGGATGTGGAAGGATAAATCCTCCATCTCAAGCATCTTTCTTAATATGACTTTATATGTTAAACCTGCCTGTTCCTTTTAGTCTCTCCAGGCTGCCTTCATTCACGCGCTACCAACATCAACCTGATCCCTCCATCACAAAAGGAAGCGTGTCTTGCCACCTGTTCTTAAAACCTGGTCTTATTTATTTGATCCCAGGATGCGCTGTCCCAGCAAGATTTGAGATGCAGTCCTACACTACTCCTAAAAACATCACTACATCATAATGTCAAGGCGGCCTTTTCTCCAGAAATTGTCATTCTATGGGTTTCTGCTCGAGTGGTCCTTCTGGGGGTTTCTGCTGGAATTATCATTCTACCTTTTCGTCCATGCAAGTCTGTTCTTCCTTTTCCCGATACACTTGGAAAAGGTGCTTCCTGAACCAGCACCACCGGCAGTGGGGATATCATTAACCGTAAGCTATGGGTAAGAAGCAGCATCCAGCCTACTTGACACGGTACTAAGGCAACAGAACAAACGCAGCACCGTGTCGATCCGACGCGAGGACGGCACCTTTGAGGATATTGGTCGAGTCGATGGTGACGAGCGGTACGTGCAGATGATGCGCCGTCTGTCGTCACCAGGTGCGAAGCGCCGCCCAAGGTACTGCCCATTATTCTTCTTCGAGGGACTTGAGAAATGATCCCACTCATTGCTCACTTAAAACCAGTCGGTCATATCTTTCCTGGAAGGGCCACACGAATGACTGGCGACGCCGGGCATGGAGATCGATGTGTAAACGGCTTGGTCTACCAGCCTCATCGGATGTTGGAGTACTGAGCACAATGGTCGAGATGCTGGTGGACAAGGCAGTTTCATCTGGGCACTGCGTCGGACCACTCTCATCAGCGGTGATCAGTTACCCACCCGTTGTAGCCTTGTACAATGAGGACATTGTCAATGCGGCCGAGCACCAGGGCCTGCGCCTGTTGGACCGCGCTTCCTTTCACCAACCTCGCGAGATCGTAGCCGCCTACGCCGGCCACGGTATGGGCTTGTCTCAGCGTGACACGGACAAGAAGAAATGTCGCCAGGCACGCTGCTATTTGCCTGCCAGGCGCACGCTTCTGGCCGAGTGTACGGAAAATGCGCTTCTGCTGCACACCAAGCTTATGCTGGAGGCGTACGACCTCGCTGAGGCGCATATTCCCGCGACAGCGTTGTTCGACCTAGCCTAAACAATGCGGAGCGCGAGAAGAGAGACTTCCTGTTTGATTTCTCGCACCAGGACTTCCGAAGCAGTGCAGAGCGCCTCGAGGATTTTGTCCTCGATTTCATGCGCCAACAGTACCGTTATTCACGAGAGCCGGAACCAATCATCCTGGTGATTATGACGGGCAAAGCAGAGATCGTGGCTGAGGGTACTGTGCGCACGGCAATCGAGGCTGCCATCACAAAGCTCGGTTCCACGGCCCAGACCCTTACAGAGACGCCGGAGTATATTGCGAGTAGAGGCGCTGCGGAGCTCGCCTGGCGGTCGCTGGCTCTTGAGAATGCTCTGTGAAGAAAAGCGTTCATGTCGCGACATGAATGTTGGAACATGTCAGTCAGCGCTCTGTGCATTCTTTGGAACCAATGGACGACCTTTTGAGGTGTGTTCTTGCCATATAATCCGACCAATTCAAATGATGCTTTGCATTCAAGCAGTGGAAAAGACCAGATCACCCCTTGATATCCTCCACCTCACTCACTTCCTGAAATGCTTGCTCTACCGCCAATAGTAGACTTGCAGACCTAAATAGATAGCATGCCTGAGGATCATGATGAAGTAACAGACTGATACATTCCCAATTTCTAAATACCAACCCTATACTCAGGCTTCAGGGAGGACTAAGTAGTACACTCGTTGAGTCTGGTTGAAAGCTTGACTCCAGTTATTCTACTCCAAGAAGCCCCAGAGGTTGTTCAAGCTCTCTGCGAACGCAGGATGCGCCCACACAGCATTCTGCAGCTTCTGGTACGGAACGGCCCCGATCATGGCCATTTCGACGAGACTCATCAGCTCTCCACCCTCAGTGCCCAGACACGTAAACCCTAGGATCAATCCCGTCTCCCCATCGACAACGGCCTTCATCGCACCCCTGGGCTCATCGGTCTCCAACGCCCTCGCCACAGACTTCATCGGCATCGTCGCAGTCATGATCTTCTTTCCTGGGAACTTGCGCCGCGCCTCCTGCTCGTGCAGCCCAACATGCGCAAATTGTGGATCCGTATACACCACATACGGGACCAGCCGATCTTTGATGGACAGCTTAGGACTCTGCGGAGCCACAGACATGGAGAGCACGTTGGATCTGATGATACGGAAGTCGTCGTAGGAGATGTGCGTAAATGCCGGAGGACCCTTGACGTCCCCCATGGCATAGATGGATGGAGTGGACGTCTCGAGATATTCATTCGTGACGATGTAGCCTCTGCTGTTGGTCTGTATGCCTGCCGCTTCCGGCTTCAGCGCGTCTGTATTTGGAATCCTGCCAGCCGCGAAAAGGATATGCGTGCCGCTGGTGAGCGTCTTGTCGCCATCCTTGGTGCGGATGGAGAGGTTGAAAGTAGACTCTGACTCCGACTCCGTCGACGAAGAAGAAGAAGACGGTGAGATGCTGCATGGCACGCTATCCAAGTACACAGTCAAGCCATCCTCTCGCAGGATCTCGACCAGCATATCCGCGATTTCCTTATCCTCCCTCGGAAGCAACTGCGCTCCGCGCTGAAGGACCGTCACCTTCGCGCCCAGTCTCGCAAACAACTGCGCAAATTCCACGCCCACATACCCACCCCCAATCACCACCAAATGCCCAGGCACGTCCCCCAATTCCTGAATGGACGTCGAGTCCAGCACCCTGTGCTTCGGGATCGTCTCGATTCCCTCAAGATCAGGCGGTGCCGGTCGGTCCCCGGTATTGATGAAGATCTTCTGTCCCTGCACTAGCCTCGTAGTCCCATCCATCATCTTCACTTCAAGCGTCTTCGCATCGACGAAACTGGCTTCTCCCGTCAAAATGTCCACCCCTGCAGCTCTCGTCCGACTCTCGCTTCCCCCGCGAAAAGAGGCGACGATGTCGCGTTTCCGCTGCCGGACCTTGAGCATGTCGACTACGACTTCATTCTTCTGGTTGTTCTGGCCCTGACCAGCGGGCGTAGTAGTAGTAGTGTGGATGCCATAATCCGGGCCCCGGCGCGTCAAGTACGCGACTCGCCCGGAAGCAATCAATGTCTTGGTGGGTGTACAGCCTTCGTTGATGCAGCAGCCGCCGATGTGTTCCCGTTCGATCAGGGCGACTCTCTGGTCGGCTTTTGCGAACGCGCCTGAGAGGGGCGTGCCTGATTGACCGGAGCCAATGATTATGGCGTCATATGTGGTGGTTGCGGTGGTCATCGTTCGGATTAGGTGCTTGCGATAGTGGAGTTGTGTTGGCTTCCAGAGGTGAAATAATGCCATGAGAAAACGTCTCGAGACGGTCGGGAAGCAGTCCCAAGGTTGTTATTTCTTCCTCCAGAGACGCTGATGATGCGCATACTCGAGTCACTCGACAGTATTAATCAGCCTTAGGATCCTTGGTTAAGTTAACTCTCCATGAGAGACAGAGCAGATCGGTCAGCCACAAAAGGCCTAGATGTTCGATGCCTTTGGGGAACATGGTTCAAATCGACCCGGATGGATGATGTTATTCGCTTGGTGGTTCAGTTGACGACGTAATATGTATGCTCTTGTAGAACAGTATCGTATACACCCTGGGTTATACACCATAACCACTCTTCAGCTACTTGGGAGCATCTAGAGAGAATATAAAATTAACTAGTCAGAGTTGATTAGTTAATATGTTTATTATAATTATGGAAAAGCGGTGTCTACACGTATATAATCCTTCTTCCCTCCTAGAGTGCCTACTCACTTACATCATTCCTAGAGGCACCACTGTATTCATCTACATCCACCTAGTGCTTATGTGGCTTTCGAAGCAGCGAGTACAAACAAACGGCAGGATTGAGAATTGGCAGAGATTATAATTATACCTCCAGTAAAACTGATTTTGGATGGACGTGGTTAATGTCTCAGAGATTATGGCGTGTCGCTAGGTCAGGTCATATGGCTGAGGCTGGGTACATATTCCTAGGTATATAACTATCGGTCAGGTGCGGACAGAAACCTGTTTTCCGAGCTTTTGCACACATGAAGCAGCCAAGTCGAGTCTTGCTGCTGCTCTAAGACACGGCCAGCACCGCAACAGCCCACGCGGGCATCGTCACGGTGAAGCTTCCACTTCCAGACACACTCGAGGTCTGGGGAGTAATGGTCACATTGTGTGGATAGTTACTACCCATCTCAGCGCCAGAGAGCATCTCCAGGGTTCCAGACTTGGTACCGTCGATGTTGATTGTGACAGTCTCACTTGCCGAGCCATAGTTGGCCAATTTGACGTAGTACGTGGAGCCAGAGACGGACGCAACCCAGTATACGGGACCGAACCCTGCGTCGGATGTCACGGGCAGAATCGTCGATCCTCGATTGGTGGAGAACATCTTTTGCACGTAGTAAGACGTAGATCCAGTAATGGAATCGGGACTCGAGTCGAGGCCGAATAGGTCGGGCTGAGAGGGGGGGAAATCAGACAGGGATGCAGGAAGCTAAGGGGGTGTTCCTTAAATAAAGGGGATAAAGAACTTACCGACCACTCTGCCAAGTTGAAGTGTTCCAGCAGCGGCGCATAGCTTGCCATCTTGACAATATCACTGTTCCTCTCCATGCCGATCATGTAAACGGCCTCACCGCAGCTGCCTCTCATTCTTGTCCAGTACGTCTGACTGCCATCGCTGTTGTGGGTGGAGGCATATTCGCCCACAAAGATGGGATGGGTTCGTGGCCAGTTGTCCCACTCGTTAAAGAGAGCAACGAATTGATCGGGATTGAGATAATGGTGAATGTCGGTAATCACGCCTTCGAGGATAGAGGAAGGCAGACAGGACGCGTCAGTGGTCGACGCGATAACAGTGATATCGGGGTAAGCAGCATGAATGGCATTGTATATCTGGGTGAATCGCGAGGCGTAGGTGCCGCAGCCACTGGAGAGGTTGTCTTCGTTTCCGACTTCGACGTGTTTTATCGGCCAGGGTTCCGTTCGGCCATTCTGTGCACGAAGACGGCCGCCAGCTGTGCTCATATCGCCAAGCAAATACTATTTTTTGATTGATCTTAGCCCTACTGGATTCAATCAGGCGTGTATATGGAGCACTCACCTCAAGCTCGTTCATGATATCATCGACATAAGGATCGAGAGCAGACCCCGACACGATACCGCCACCGAGCGAGAGACCTGACCACACGGCCAGGACAGGCTCCATCCCCATGTCTTCACACCAGTACAGGTATTCATCCAAACCTGCTCATGTCAAACAGTGTCTCATCCAAGAGCCCACTCAATGCCGAGCTTACCAAGTGCATCTGTGTTAGGATAGCCCCAGTCGCCTAAATAAGTGCAGATTAGCAATCCATATCTCGACACGAGGGAACGATCCAAGTTTACCCTGTCTGCCTGGCCGATCGACAACTGGGCCAATTGTCGCATTCCATTTCCAGCGATCTGCTGGGCTCGCTCCCTCGCTTGGGGGGAAAAAAATGTTAGCGTTACCTACTGCCGTTCACACAGAGGGCAATCGTACAGGTTATTTCCACCAGGGAATCGGAGAAATGATGGCTTGATTTCTTCGAGAAAGCTGGCCACATCATTTCTCAAGCCATTGTATCTGTATTTTTCCGGTCAGCCTACCCATGCACGTCACATTGGATTCATGGGAAGCATACCTCGAATGATACGTCGGCGGGAACAGTTGCACCAAGCCGAAGTTCAACGAGCTGCCTGCAACCTGAGAGCCGTCGAAGAGCAGCTGCCACTCGTTGTTGCCATCGGGAGAGGCGCTAGAAGTGAAGGATGTGTCATAGTACGTGAACTGGGAATCAGTGCTATGCACAGTGATGTTATGCGAGGCATAGACGATTCCACTGGACGTTCCAACGAGGCGCAGGTTGATAGTGCCAGAGTATTTACCTTTCATCCAGAAGTAATTCGCATACGTGGTTGCTACAACTGGTACTCCGGCATAGCCAGTGTTGGCGAAGCCAACGTAGCCAGTAGTGCCCGGAGGCACGGAGACCTTGAGGGAAGACGTGATTGCAGAGCTGAGGGGATTCGACGTATCCTGGGAGAGAGTAACGTTTCCGACAGCTGCGTACGCGGTCAATCCCGGGTTGTTCCCCTGAAAGCCATTGTTCTTGAGCAACTGTCCGTGGATACCGCCATCACCTACGCTTCATCAGTCACGACACTGGGATCATTTCATGGCAGATTGAACATACCGGAATTGTTGATATCCTAATCAAAAGTCAGACCAGAATTCAGCACATGGCGTCTTCATGAGTGATGCCTACCTCAAACATAATCCCATACAGCAGGGGACTGGAAGCATTTCCGCCTGTTTTCGACACCGTCAGGTCAATTGCGAACGCCAGGCCAGACAGATACGTCACGGCCACAGCGAGGCCGCCGGCCAATGCGGGGAGGGTTTTCATAATGATGAAGAGAGTGCCGCAGTCGAGAGCTGCTGAGGGATGGCGAGACTTCTCTGCGGCTTCTCCTCTGCCGACGATAGCACTGACACGCCTTATATAACTTGGCCATCATGATCTTCTGGTGCAACACTTCAGTTGATAGTCGGTTAATTCCTTCGTTCTCTCCACCGGAGTTCGCCTTGCAGATGCACGAAGATCTGCATGTTAGATCATTTCGACTGTAAACAAATCTTGCGTAATTGATGAGTAGCATCTCGCATCGTCCATTCTCTCAGGAAATTTACTCAGTATGGAAATGAGCGGGGATTCAACATTGTATCAAGTGATCGAACTCCCTGACGCACGATATGGGCAGTTCAGACGAGATGCATATGAAGGGGGCGGGGAAAGTATGCACATGCAGAGACTGTCCTTCTGAGGATTAGGGCCTCAGAAGATTATCAGGCAGTCATGTGGAGTTGTAGTTTAAGGGGACATCCGTCATCGACTCCGGTGGCACGCATAATCCTCCGTTGTTCGAAACAAGAGGATCAAGTTGATTGACGCTAAATTGTGCATGTCTGCTCGGATGAAGATCCCATGTCAATATGAGTCATTGACAGTCCTGGTTCATGGGTTTATTTAGCGTAGCATCCCGCCGTCGCTAAAATCCATCAATGTGCAAACAATGTACAGTACTGGCTCGGGGGTGTCAATGCCGTAAGTGTCAGAGTTGCACGAGAAAGAGCAAAACAGATTCGCAGATCTTTAGACGGATAATCTGTTCGTTCCTTGCAAGCCTCGGCCTATTTATTGTGTACTGTATTTCATGCAGAATCGCGGAGGCTGAAGCGACTGTGAGCCACAGGTTGCAATTACATAAGGCCATAGTTGTGCCGATACGTAGATGGCTTTCTCGTAGTGAAGAGAACAGCCGAAGCAAGATAGTCGTGTAGCATGTACGTACTTCCCTGCTCTTGCGCTGCTTTGTCCCGTTTTCTCTGTTGTTTCTGCTCTCCATGTTGATTCCAATAGAAGCATCTAAGCGACCCACTGCAGGAAACACATCGAGAACTCGTCGAAAGGATATAGCTCGGACCGTATGATCCAAACAGGGATGCGAAAGGATCATTTCAGTTTGCTTGTTAGATAATTACTATAGTATCAAGAGACTGGAAGAAAGAGACTCGTTGTTGCCATGCGATCTCTTTCCGGAAATTGGATGGGCTGCTTTAACAGCCCCCACGTGATTCGTCGCTGCTTTTGCCGGACTGATCTCTTTCCCATCGATCTTTCGTTGTAGCATGTCTCAGACTGGTCGAAACAGACGAGATTCTCGAGATGGACCGGCCGAAAAGGCGGGAAAGGCCAGTCCATCTAGCGGCTGTCAGCGGCGAAAGCAAAAGGCAAATCTATCATCCGTGGACTTCCAATGGTTGAAGCATCTAACCGTTCCAGCAGTGCAGTCGTGAATGGCCATGTAATCATTGTCAAACGCGGAGGATCTCGCATCTCTGTCGATTTGCGCCGAAGAAGTATTCTAGGGCCGCTAATACGGCTGTCACTTCATCGTCGTATGTGAAGATTTTGCAATCCCTAGTTTTCCTGCCTAATATGAAACCAGGCAATCGAAGGGTCGCGAAGATGACCGCGTTCAAATAGATCAGGACCATCTCGCTGGTGCCACTGACGCTCTGGCTTCAACTGATAAAGATGGGCTCCGGACTCTGGGGTATCTTCCCGATTCCCAGAATCTGCAGGTGGGACCTGCTGGGATTGATGTGAGTTCCCCATCCAAGAGCGGGTGGATGTCGACTAAGACGTTGAAGACGAATGAAGCCTTCAACCGGCCTCCAGGCTCCTTGTATCCTGAGATGGAGGCCGCCTTGCGTGCTCTTCCGCCAAAGCCGTATATAGGTATGATTATCCGTGTATGGACTCATCAATGGCCTTCATACGTTTTGCTGAATTCATCGAAGATATTCTGGTCCAACACTTTTTGAGCGAGACGAACTATCGCTACTACTCCTTGTACCCGCCAAGTTTCTCGCAAGAGTATTCTCGCTGGTGGGTAGACCGCACTAGCGGTAAATCCCTTTCTTCAGAATTTACTTGTCTCCTCTTGCACGTCTGTGCATGCTCTATCCAGTTCCTGGATGCGGACACGCAGCGGAAGCTCGAATCAGAACTGGGTGAGAAGACGCAAAGCCTTACTGAACGCTATCATCATGTCGCTCGGCGCCTAAGCAACACTATTCCGCCCGGTAAGGGTGGCTTGGCGAAAGTGCAGCATTTGTTTCTCATGGCGTTTTGGTTCAAGACGGAAGCCATGTTTGTCGAATCCTGGCATGCTCTCGCTGCAGCCATCCACGAGGCTCAAGAACTGGGCATGCACAAAAGCTCTTTCGAAGTCGACATGACCGACTTTGACCGAGAGATGAGAAGGAGGCTCTGGTGTCTTCTTTACGCTTGGGATTGGTAAGGACTTATGCCTGAGTATTCGCCCAGATCTGCCATAATACTGACGACAGTGATAGGCAGATGTCCATTATACTCTCGCGGCCTCTCATCATTAATGACAGTGCCTGCTCTTTCGAACTGCCCAACATGCGTTTGGAGAATCCCGATGCTAATTCGGCGCCCTCCCCGATCACACACATTCTGCTCGAGTGCCAACTAGGCCGAGCAATGTGCAAAATACCCGGGGTGGCCGCCGGAGCCTTGCCGTTGGCGCAATTGGAAGCCATCCAACAGGAAACTGGAAGTTGGGTCGCGTCTTTGCCTCCTACGCTTAGAATAACGGACCCAGACACTCAATGGGATAAGGAGTATCACTATGTCGCTTTGCAAAGATGCCAGTTACACGTCGTGGGCTTCATGACCATGCTTTGTCCATTAAAATCATGCCTCACGAAAACGATAGATCCCAATACTCCCGATGCTGAAAGGAAGCTTCGCGCAGATGCGGTCGACTTGTCCTTGAAATTGATCGATGCGTCGCGTCGGATCTTCGAATGCATCTTTCCAGTCAACGCAAGGTTTCACTTTGCCGTATTCTTGATTTCGACACGGCGGCTGTTCTAAGTTCTTCCATCCTTCATGACACGGATCGCAGCCTGCCCCAGCGAGACAAGGTCATTGAGGCTATCGCATCAGCAGTCTCCCTGATGGAACAGCTCAGCCATCTGACAAAGATCGCTTCCATATGCTATGTTATCCTCGGCAGACTGGTTGCTAACTTCTCGTTGTCTTCTGTTGAAAAATCGATCTTCAACTCTACGTGTTCAGGTGATGATTCAGTTAAAAGAACAGAGCCTCCCACCACTCAGCAGAGGTTGAATACAGCCTCTCCTGACCCCGTGCTGACTCCAGGTGCACTACCTTCTCTGGATATGCTTCCTGCCGATGTGGACAATACTGCATTTCTGGGTCAACCTGATCCAGGAGCCGACATACTTCAAGAGACAGACCTGGCCTCTCTGGCGAAAATTCATGTAGGCGAGCTCGGTCAGATATGGGACTGTGGAACCCTTGATCTTGGCGTGCCATTCTCGATGACGACTTAGATGCATCTTCACTGCTGTCAATGGCTTTCTAATATGGTTCTACGCTTCTGTGAGACAGAATGAAATGCAAGCGGCAGGAAAGATGGCTCAGAATCAGCGATGGCGTTGTTCACACTTCCATGTGGTCTCAACTTGACCGCACGTTTAGACGTTACGTCAGTAGATTGGACATATCGGTTCAGGTCCGACAATTGTTCTCGGAAAATGAACTCTGGCCTGTCATATCTGATGGTCAAACACCAGAGTCGATTCGATTGACAGACAAGCTCAACCTTCGCCGCGACCGCAACACCATGCATCATAACTTCACCGATGGATTCCTCTTATTTCTCAGCACGGCTGGAAGACTGGTGATTAAAAACCAATCCACGTCTGTAGACAAACTCTCAACTCAACTCAAGAAGAGCTGGGAAATCTCGAACTGCGATGTTTTGCCGAGTGCGGAAGTCCACGGACTTAATCCTCAGCGAAACGAGGCTTGTTAATGGACGTGTATCGACTCTTCGAATCGGAGCTCATGCTGATCATCTCACCATTAAATCCATTTATCTCCAGCCATTGGCGGAGGTAAGCGATTCTGACGGGCGTGAATCCTATCGCCACTCCAGCCGTTGTGTGAGCATCTCCGACAGACTTCGGGAACGTCGTCGATTTTCGGGATTCTCATCTCGAGTGTTGAATATTAAAGAGCGACCATTTCGTCGACAGAACAACAACAACAGCAGCAACAACAACAAGCAAATTAAATTCTCTATTATCAGTTCAATCACTATCCATAAATTCTCTACTATCACCATGGCCCGCCGTGTTGAATTCCCCAGCAAAGGCATCAACGTCGTTGGTGAACTATATCTTCCCACCCAATCAGCGCCCGACCGCAAACATGCTGCGATAGTCATCGGCCATCCCATGTGAGGCGTCAAGGAGCAGACTGCCGGTTTGCACGCCAAACTCCTCGCAGAACAAGGTTTCATCGTTCTTACTTTCGATGCTGCCTACCAAGGCGAAAGCGCTGGAGAGCCGCGCGGTCTCGAAGACCCTATGCAGCGTGCCGAGGATGTCAGAAGCGCCGTGACTTATCTCTCCACGCTCAAGGAAGTGGACCCGGAGCGAATCGGCGCATTTGGCATCTGCGCATCCGGTGGCTATGTCCCCTTCGCCGCGCAGACTGATGTCCGCATCAAAGCCGTGGCTACGCTCAGCGCAGCCGACGTTGGCAGCCTCTTCCGCGAGGGAATGAAGAATACAGCCATGACCATCAGCCGGGAGGCTCTGTCCCAATCCTTGCAGGAGGCAGGCAAAGCTCGTATCGCAGAAGCCAAGGGGGAGCCTGTCCCCATGCAGCCTCTTCTTCCCGATAGCCCCGAGGGTGTTCCTGACACTGTTCCCGTTCTCTTCAGAGAGGGAAGCCATTACTACCGTACGCCAAGGGCGCAGCATCCCAGATCGACGAACCGGTATCCCGTTCGCAGCATTGATTTGATCGCGAACTTCTCCGCGTTTGCGTTTATGGATTTGATTTCGCCCCGGCCCTTGTTGATGATTGCGGGGACGGATGCGGATACGCTTTATTTCAGTGAGGAGGCGATCGCGCGGGCTAAGGAGCCAAAGGAGCTCTATCTCGTCAAGGGAAAGACCCATATTGCTCTGTACGACGATGTGCAGGGGCATGTGCCGAAACTAGTGGACTTCTTCGCCAAGGCGCTGTGGCAGTGAAGTACACTTTGTGTTGATGACATTGGAACGAAAGAGGAAGAAAAAAGTAAAACTATCATTTGAGTACATATCTTGTTGGATTAGCCTAGTTTAATGTTACTCGTGACATATTCTTCGAAATTGATCGAAGAATTACAGCAGTAGACTTACATACAAGAACATTAAGGGACGCTCGAAAAGCATAAGCAGACAAGTCATCTCTAATCGTCAAGTCACTTTAAGTACGCATGTTCCTTCCTATTCAACATTCATAATTACGAATGATGTGAGCATCTCTCTAATCTCCGTTAGCAATACGAAGAAAGGCCAAAGGCAAGAAGGGCTCGGGCTTGCAACATTGACAAAGCGAGTTCGTCCGCAAATCATGGCATATATGAAGTCTCTCCAGGACGTTGACGTATTGGAGCTCGAAACCCAGTATTTCGACTGGCGGACGACATGATAGTGTTACGGTGGACGTTGAGAAAACGAAAGGATACAAATGACTGGAATTCATGCACCCATTACCAGCATATCCCTGATTCATTGCCATGTATCCTTTCAATGGTCTATTCTTTCTTGCTTCCCTCCCAATATTCAAGGAATCAGTTTGTCGTATTCAACAAATCAGTGAAGAGTACAATCAACTTCAAGCAGGAAACGCAATGCTAAGCCAACAGAAACATTGCAAAGAAACCATTTTGCCTTGGGAATTGACAACGCGATCAAACTAAAATCCAATAGAGCAGCATAGCCATCATATAAGAGACACTTGCCTGATCATGGCTCCCAAATAGCCCGACCAATTTGGCAGGTCAGTTGGAGTCCATTGTCGTTGTCGTTTCCATCGGTTGTATCACTGTCAGCCACAGCGGTTCTGTTTGTCACCATCGTCACCATTGACCGGCAGCCCATTGCCGTTTACACCTGTTTGCAGGTGAAGCGCTTTCGATGTGAAATGTCTGGTCCATTCGAATCGACCAGGTCCACTGCTCCTTCGATGCGGGGAAGAAGGCGAGACTCCGCGATGCTGTCGTTGGCGGGACTAGATGCAGTAGTTGAGGCAGCGCCAGGATCAGAGTTGGATTGATTCTTGACGTGCTCGTTGTTGTCCACAACGCAAATGCTCCTGTCTGCGTCCTCACTGTCAGACATGACGATTTCCACCTGGACTTCTTGTTCACGAGGAGCAGAATGAGAAGACGATTCCCTAGAAAGATCGAGGTATTCGCGAACGCTTGTTCGATCAATTCACTCTGAAGCCGCTGCATATCATGTGTGGTATTCAAATAAGAATCTTGACAGTCGGAGATAGATAAGAAGAATATAAAAGAGGAGAAAGAAAGTGGCAAAAGGAAAGATGATATGTGATATAGTGTACCTGTGAAGGTCTGGTTACGATCCTTCGGAATGCAGGTAGGAAGAATATCATGTTTCCTCGTGGGTTATAAATAAAAAAATGGTCTTGCATAGTACCATTTCAGCTTGTTTCAGAGGTGACTGTCCTGTATATTAAGTCAACTATGATAGAGTAACATCTTACAGAGCCACCTTGAAACTCGTGTATGCTGATAATTGCAATGGAATGGGTCAGAAGCATGATGACACCTCTGAGTTTCCGTCAATTGGAGCCATTCGATTCAGATATAAAGCCCATGAGGCTATAAAGCCCATCAGATCTGGAATCTTGGAATCAACCCTTACCAAGGTTAAGTTGATAAAAGGAGATGGGAGATAAAGGGCCGGGCATGTACGTGCACGCTGCTCCTTGAAATTGTTTCAGACATTTCAGTCACTGCCTTGCAAGACGATTAAACCCAAAGATCAACTCCAATTCTCAAGAGGGGCATGAATAAGCCGGATATTCGCGTGAGAATTGAAGAGCATCTTTCCAGTCGGCGTCTGATGATAGGCATGGTCGACGGCGGCCATGTCTGACGCTTTAATCTTCTTGCAGATCGGTTTGGAAGAACTCACACTAACCGCGGCGAGATTAGACGATTCGTATCTCCTGTGATGAAATGCAAGAGACAATCATAGCGTTTGGTTGATTCTTGATCTGATTCATGTCTTCGCTGATCTGTTCTTTTCTTGCCGAGAAAATCGATCCCGCTCGGAGGTATTTCTGGACGCCGAACCCGCTCCAACACTTCCCGCAGCCGAGGATAAGATAACATCGCGATCCTGCAATGACATGACACAATAATCAAATGCTGAGAAAGATCTTTGTTCCCTCCCACACACACACAATTGACCATGTCTAAGCTCTCCTCCAACCTCAAGGCGTTGATCAACTCCCCCCTCGCTCGCCCAGGCACAGTCCCAGCCCCTCGCAACATCCAAGCCGTCTACCAGAAGATCCAGCAGAGCGCGCTCGCAAACAATGTCTCTCAGCCATCATGGCTGGCGTTATCGGTAGGATCCTTTCCCTGCGCCATGGTCGTAATTTTCAGCGATTCTAATTCGATTGCAATTGCTGCTCCAGACAGCCGCAACAATGACCATGAACTCGCCCGAATCCCTCACCGTCCTCTTCCACCACGCCACCACCTCTTCCTCCCAATCCATCGAGGACCGCATCGCGACAGCCGAATTGATGCGCGAAGTCGGTCTGAAATGTATAAGTTTCAACGGCATCCCACGCACAATCAACTGTCTCAATGCCTTCCGCGCGAGTCTTCCCGATCCCGTCGCAGCGGGTCTTTCGCGCGTCCCGACCCGTAGTCCAACCGTTGAGAATATCAACGACATCCGCTCCCGTGGCCGCGCGCTGTGGGACTCGATCTATCGCCCCTTCGAGAACAAGCTGTACGATAAGCTGGCGGAAAGTCATCCGGATTTGCCGGTTGTGATTCTGAATAATCATTACGGCGCGTTGTTGGCAGATCCGCCGCAACGGAAAGAGAGGGGGGCGAGGATTGGGAGGATAGGCACTTCGATAGTGGCTGTGGCGTGTTTGAGGGCGCAGTCGGGTGTTGGGCCGCAGGTTACGTCGCATGTGTTTGGGTTGAGGAAGGCTGTCGAGGATGGAAGCTGGAGAGATGATGGGGAGACTGAGGAGGGGGCGAGGTGGTTGGCGAGTGAGGAGGGAAATACGTGGATTCTGAACAGCGTCGATGAGATTGTACAGGCGATTAGTGAGGAGATGGGCTCGAATTTTGCGCCGGGGAGAGCGAATTTGTAAATACGAGCCATGGCCGATGATTTTCTTGCTTCATACATATATATCCGTATATACGAAGAAAGCGCAAGATGAATGTGTATAATATAATAATCATACATTCATGTGGTTGAATCCGTCTAGAAGACTATACATACTATGATCATACTCTACAAGATTTATACTCATCATCCTGAAACCTGCAAACGATCTACTCCATGACTCCAAGCTCGTCTGCCACCGCGAATTTCGCCCCGGTCTTGCTGCGCACCTCCTCAACAGTCACGCCAGGAGCCAGTTCTGTCAATGTGAGCTCGCCCTTCTTCCGATCTACCTGGAAGACACACTAAAACATTCATCAGTTATCATACCCTCACCGAGGCACTTGATATTTCTTACCAGATCGGTGATGATAGTGCTAACGCAATTCGCACCCGTCAAAGGTAGACTGCACTCTTGTACGACCTTCGGCGATCCATCCTTGGCCACATGGCTGGTGGCCACGACGATCTTGGTTTTGTCCGGGTTGGAGATCAGATCCATGGCTCCCCCCATCCCCTTGAAGACTTTGCCGGGGATCATGTAGTTGGCCAAGTCGCCGTTGGCGCTGACTTGTAAGGCCTGAAACGGATAGATTTGTTAGTTACATTGCGATCCTGGGGCAATGGTCCTCTGCCATAAAAGGACATACCCCCAAGATTGAAACGTCTACATGTCCTCCGCGGATCATGCCGAAGGATTCGGAGCTGTCGAAAGTGGACGCACCGGGGACCAATGTGACTGTCTCTTTGCCGGCGTTGATGATATCCCTGAAACATACATCAGACTGGATCGTACAGCCATGCCAGTGAGACACTTACGGATCGACTTCATCTTCCGTTGGATAGGGGCCCTTGAGATTCATTGTCTCAGCCAGGACACCAAACCGTAAATGGAATCCTGTTATATCTCAACTTACCATGCCCAAGATTCCATTCTCTGATTGAACCCAAACCTTGACTCCCTCAGGCAAGAATGACGGTGCTAAAGTAGGGATTCCTGATGGGATGATGTTCAGCACTGCGAACGACCTTTGTCGAAAGCATAAGCCAACGACTCACCAACACCTAAGTTCACATAATATCCCTGCTTGAGCTCCTTTGCAGCTCGCTTGGCAATCCGGTTCCTCTGAACTGTCGCAGCATCCGCTTCTGACTCCACCGCGTTCTCGTCCTCAGCCGACCGCAACTTCTTGATCTCGATCCGCTTCTCCTCTGTCGCCGGGACGATCCTGTCCACGAAGATGCCCGGTAGATCTACGTCGTTGGGATCAATGGAGCCGACAGGGACGATATTCTCCGCTTCGACGATCGTGAGAGCGGCTGCTTTGGCCATGATCGGACCGAATGCTTTGGTGGTGTACCTTTACAATTTCCAATTTCAGTTCAGCGAGACGCTCAATGCCCGAAGAGCAGCAAGACCTACCGGAACACACAATTACCAGCTTCGTCTACCTTCCACGCTCGAAGAATCGCCACGTCGCCAGTCAAGGCCGTCTCCATCAAGTACGTCTTGCCATTGAATGTTCTCGTTTCTCGCCGTTTGCCGTGTTCCAGGACCTTGCCTGACTCGTCTAGTCGAACGGGGATCTGGCCGTCTTGAAGTAAAGTATCTTTTCTAAGTCAGATCATGGTTCGCCATCTACAAACCCATAAATGCATTGACACTTACGAGCGCCGGTAGGCGTGTAGAATGCCGGAATCCCAGCACCGCCAGCTCTCAGTCTCTCCGCCAAGGTCCCCTGGGGACATAATTCAATCGCAATATTTCCCGTCAAATACTTCTTTTCCAGCGCCTTGTTGTTTCCAAGGTATGACAGTATAAGTCGATTGACCTGGCCGGCCTGCGTGAGTATCGAAAGCCCACCTTTACCAGCTGCACCGGCATTGTTCGAGACAGCGGTTAGAGAATGCAAATTCTCAACCCCTCTGCGATGAATGGCAGCGATTAGAGTTTCTAACAACCACAGAATTAGTTTGACGGATAAGTCAAGTCTCTTTGATTTTATTTGCTTTACCTGCAACACCGCAAAGACCAAATCCGGAACTGAGAATGGTCGATCCGCTTTTGAGATCGGCAACCGCTTCATCGGCATTTTTGAATAACTTCGACGCGCTTCGATCAATTTTCGGCGCAATACTCTGCCGGTCAGACGGCTCCGTTGAATATTTCGCGCTGTTGATCATATAAGGACTGAATAATGGTCGCGCTGCTGCTGTTGTACAGCGAACTCCGATGTGAAGGTGTGGGCGACATGCAGGGATTAACCGCCGCGATAGGGATCTTGCTGTGACACGAACAGTTGCCATTTCTCGTCAGAAAACGTTTGATCATTAAAATCAAGCCAGTTGGACGCGATAAAAACTGGAAGAAAAGAGAAATAAACAGCTATTTAAAATAAAGAGAATAGCTGCGTAGAGAGAGACATCAATGACGGCGTTCGGCTCTTCGGCGCTATTTCTGGACGCCGACCGATGCAGCAGCCCGCGGGAGGCAAAACGTCGGAATGTTCTCACATTTATTTGTTCGTCCCACAATGAGATTGACATTGCAAAGTCCAATTGATAAAGGTGACGTTTTGTCAGATCTCTACTGGGGCATACGGGCCTATAACAATGGGCAGGGATTATACCCTCCAGTAAGCCGCCAGATCAAGTCGATGCATTTGAATCAGAAGCCAAACTCCGCAGCATTCGCAAAGTCAAACCACTCCCAATTCATCAAATCATCGAATGGTACGTCCGGAATGGACGTCCCGAAAGCTGTGCCGGCTTGGTTAACGGCATCGATGATTTGATGGTCAGACATTGCAGAAAAGTGCAACGGCTCTGGCCAGAGAAGGGTCGGTGAATACTGCGGCTGGGTTGCCGTTACCGCGGATCCATATTCAAGAGATGTCGCAGAGTGCAAATTCTCAACTTGAGAACTCTTTCGTTGATCTGGTTCGGTTTGAGGGCGATTCGGTAGCGCGGGTGCCCGCCGGACGAGCTGTCGTAAGAACCGGCCATACAGGACGGATGCACCATTCCTATGGCTTGGCGTTGCTCCAATGCGTTCCAACACATCAGCCGTTTCCTCAATCAGGTTCCGGACACTGGGTGCCAGATTGGATCTGCTGTCGGCGGGCGCCACGCTGAGGCTGAGAGCAGAGCACGCTGCGAAAGATATCATGATGACAGTGTTGTTGGGCATTGATTTGAGTCGAGATTCACCTTGAATCGCGGCGCGCATCACATTCAACGCGGACGAAAGACCGGCTGCACGAAAGAAGCGCTTGACCTCAAGAGGAGCAGTAGGATGGTTGATGACACCGCTGTAAGTGGACAGTCGAGTATGCGTGACGAGAATCTCGACATATGGAGGTAGAGATCGAGCTGGCGCGAGATATAAGCGTCATAATTTCATGGAAGAGTTCTAACGGAGGATGCGTACATTCACCTTCTCCAATTGCTAAGGCCCATGTCGCATACCAGCGATCGTAGAAGCTCTCTATCATGGTCTTGATCCTGCGGGTTGTTTAGTCGACTGTACGTCTGAGATGCCTGTAGATCCTTACGATTGAGCAGCCTCAGACCCTGTATCGACGATCTGATAGCTGTCACAAATTGATTTGACCTTTCTGAAAAGTTCATCCTAATAGGCTCTAAGTTAGGCTCTGATCGTCGTTGCGCAAGTGGCTGCATCGTCGAGGCAGACTTACCAGATCTCTCCGCAGGACAGCCATCGAGTTCATCGGGCCATCTCGTAGATCCGCAATATCCGTTACATGCCACTGGTCACAATTCTCAATCAGAGCTGTCGGCGGAACCGTGTAGCTGCGCCCACGTGCGAGACATACTCTGCAATGGAGTCTTAGCAAAGCACACCTTCAACGCAGTCGATTATTATAGCGACGATAGATCAGAGGCTCACCCTCGCTCAACCACAAATAAAGCAATCCAAGCCCGCTCCCGTCTCCTGAGCAACCTGCGACCCCATTCCGAGGCTGGATCCACGTCGTCGAATCCATCCATATGCAAAGCTCTCTTTGCATCTATACAGTCCGCCCTCGCCAGTCGTTTCAAAAGCCGCTCGTCGAAACTCGATGACGGCGTCACAATCTTGTTCAGAGACAGATCCAATGCAACCGTCAGGGCCATGGCAAGGTAGGAACAGGTATCGTCATCTCCTAAGTAGTTTCCTGGTGCCATCCAGGGGACATTCACCATAAATGCTAACACGATTTCCACCGATCTGTGGCGTTGCGCGATGACGCGCTGGGCCAGAAATTTACAGTGTCTGGATAGCCTCTTCGACAAAGCAGCGGCCAAGGGAAGAAAGAGAGCGGCCGCTGCCAGGATGGATGTAAACAGAAACGCAGACTGAGAGCGCACAAATGATGCTGTATGAATCACGGGGTCTAGACCCCATCTCGTGTGTGCGAGATTTTGGTAAAAACTGGAGAGTCGAGGTCAATAAACAGTCTTCAAACGTTTGTCCCAATCCTGGATGAACATACTACTGGAAAAGAGACTCTGCTTCGTCGAAAGTAACAAGACCCAGCTCAATTGGATCCAGATCCGGCCCTACGTCCAGACTCGCCTTCACCGGAACAAAGAACGACTTTGCCCCTGGGTCATCCCATTGGGAGCTCTCCTGGACGCGTGCAGAAGGGGACGTCAACGGCAACGGCTGCCTTTGTACATTCGGTGCTCCGGTCGGTGATAGCTGCAGGTCCGATGCCCGCGCAAGTAATTGCAAGGGGTTTTCAGCATCATCCAGAGCTAGATTCTCCTCGGTACTGTTCTCGCGTGATGATGGGAGACTCTGCACCAGCTCGGCATCTTCCGAGAGGTCGCCGGTCTCACTTCTCGTCAGTTGATTCTGAGCCTTGTTCAGAAGCTCTTGCAAATTGGCGATGACATTTCTGGCTGCATCCGATCCCGCTGCATCGGCCTTGGGGCGTTTGATTGCCTGCTCTATCTGATGCAGAGCTTTCTCCAGACCTCTTCGCTTGCTGGATGTCGATATGGTCAGTGTATGGTTGAATATGCCAGTGATCTGCAAATAAAAGTGCAGATACTCACTTCTTGACCCCTTTCTGTCTACCGACATGGTGATGGGGGATAATGCATTCTACTTTCGCTTGCTTACATTTCTCGCAGACCCTTTCTGTTTCTTTTCGATTGCATCGGATTTTGCTTCGTCTACAGTTCAAGCACGCGGCCTGCTTTGCTTGCGATGACTTGGTGGGATTGGATGCGGCCGAGCTCGCGTCCATCCCCTTCGTCAAGCAGAACTTGGTCCGTTTATCGTGGCTTTTCCATTCAAGCAACCGCCATATAATGCAATGGGCCCGCTTTGGAGCTCTTCTGGTGGTTGTAATGAGTAGAGACGGGCTGGTTGATCGTCAGGAAGAACAACCGCAGTCCCTCCGGGCGTGTTTGGTGGACATGTCGGAGATTCGGCGCTAACTGCGACCGCCCGCGATGCCATCGACACTTCCTGCCAACAATTCCTGCGTCTTTCTACAACATCAATGAATTCTTCAATCTCTTGATCCGTTCATCCTCTCGATGGCTACAAATTTGGGGGGGAAGAAAGAGTGATTCAATAGCACTTGGAATGAGACAGTGAAGATTGAACCCTGCATGCAACTCAACTCTCAGCGCTACAGGAGGATCGGACAAATACTCGCCAGTTGACTGCCATCCAAAACCGTGTTTGAGCTCGTCCAAATGACTGGAAAATTTCATGATGCTAGCAAGTCCCTGGGGGCACTTATCTTTCGGATATACGGAGTACTCACAGCTTCTTTTAGCGGTATTCTATGCTAGATATCTCGTCGCCTGCCGTTCGCGACCGAGGTCCATTCTTCAATCCACCGCGCAGCAATCCTGGCGACCAAACCACTACTGACAACGTCTTGAGATTGAGCCAGCGTCTTGCTTGCTTTTTGCGCTTTTTCCGTGCTCAATTCAACATCATTCACATTTGTTGCCAATTCTGAGTCCTGCGAATTGGCACCGTACTTGCGCTGCCAAAATTGCAGGAGTTTGATGCTCGGATTTGTCGACGGGTCGCGATCACTCCTTTCAAGTCGAGCAAGCCACTCGCGAGTGGGAACGGTATCAAATCTTATTCCTGCCTCTCTGAGAGCCGGCAATAAGTTCTCAGACCATGAGAATGGACGAGGGTGAACGATATTATAGAATCGAGCACCGGCCGCACTATTCTTCGTTACTGAGTCGTCTGTTGCCCTGAGATCGGCGAAAGCAATATCACATATAGTGCGTGCACATTCGTCAACTGGTAGCCATCGGCATTGTTCTCCTCTCAAATCGGGAAGTGCGCCTATCGTGCTCGCGGATCGCACCATCAGAGGAATTGCCTCGTTTGCGTTCCAGACGCAATGTTGGTTATCTGCGACTATCTGGCCGATTCGAGCCACAATGGCGTCGGCTCCTGCCTGGCAGACAGCGTTGTTGACGATGTGTTCTGCACAGAACTTGGAGCGGGCATAGCCAGTAGGTTGTGCGTGTTGCGTCTTTGCGATTAGAGATTCCGGAATCACCGCCCCAGCTGGGGTAGAAAGAGCAGTCGAGACCGATGAGCAGAAAAGGAACCTTGCAGGAGGTTGACGAACAGAAAGTGAGTGATTAAGGAGACATTGTAGTGAGGAAAGTTGTGCCGTGAAGCTTTCGAGTGAAAGGTTGAAATCCACCGGCCAAGCTGTGTGAATGATCATCCTTGTTGAAGAAAGGATCTCTCGGTGCTGCTCCAGGACCTGCGTGAAATCAGGTTTGTTGAGATCTGCCGCCACTGGTATTACCTTGGAGTTATAAAGATTAGGCAAGACTTCCAGCTCGCGAGCTAGAAAAGATTCTAGGATGCGTTTGTTGGCGCCATCATCAGTATGACCTGAGGTCTCCTCTCGAACACGCACGATGCAAATAATCCTGTCAACCGATGCGTGATCAAGCAGGATCTTCAAGATATGGCAGCCCAAAGAGCCGGTAGCGCCGGTGAGAATAACGGTGCAGTTGGAGTTTTGAGGGACCGGATCTGTCTGCGGTCTGGGCATGCTGGTCTCGAAGTTGGAATATTTCCGTATCAATTCAGTCATCAACTCGAAATCGGTGGCTTCGGCTGCCTCCTGGTCTTCTTGCAGTGCCTTGATGTATCTCGCAAGCCTCCCGACGGTAGCATTGCGATATATAGCGTCTGCACTGAGCTGGCGATGACGACTCTGACTCCCCAGATAGTATCGTCTCCGAATAATTGCCGAAAAGCGTACGGCTTTTAGACTGTCCATCCCTGTGTTGAACATATCGGTGTCTGCTCCTTCGAGGTCAAGACCGAGCTCTTCCCTGCAGATAGCCAGAAGCTCATATTCGAGATGGAGAAGATCCGGTCTCTCTGTTCCATCCATATTTCCTTGCATCCTCTCATATACCGCGTCGATGTCGTCCTTAAAGGCTTGATAGACTTTAGCTCGAATAATCGTCCCTTTGTCTGTCTGTGGATATGGCACCCCAGCCGCTACTGGCACAATAGCCTGCTTGCTGATCTGTGAAAAGCCTTCGGCTCGCGAATTTGCATCCTGCACCGCGGGCCATATTGAATCGATAAACTCCTCGTCGGACAAATGCTGTGCATTGACGCTCCTGAACGCCAACAGACCCGGAAAATCGCGCTGGATCCCAAAGACCACAGCCTCCGCGACCAACGGATCCGCTCTGATGCGCCCTTCAATAGGAAGAGGAAGGACCTTCTCCCCATTGACGAGAGTGACGCGGTCGTCCATTCGACCTACGTGCTTCCATGCATCTGGGATAGAAGGATGTGGATAAAACAGATCTCGTGAACGGAAGGAGTTTGGCGGATCGTCTGAATTGGATACGACTTTCGATTCGAGGCCGTCTAATATCACCAGTTCGTAGAGATCGTCAGAGACTGGGTCCATGTGGACATAGGGTTTCACATTGGGATAGAATCGTAAGTAGTTCCAGCTTTTGTCATCCTTTGGTCTTCTTGAAGTTGCAATCTGACCGCATTCAGTGGCACCGAACGTGACAATCAAATGAACACCGTTGTCGGCTAGTTGGTTACCCAGTTCGTCCGGGCACGAGCTACCCGCTACGATCACACTGCTACAAGCAGCGAGGGCTTTTATACCCGGTTTTGTCTCGGCCAGGAGCTTTAATGCATATGGGACACCGAAAAATGCTTCTGGACGCACCATTTCAAGCGCTTCCAAAAGATGGTTCGAACTCAACGGCAGATTGTGATCGTACATGTACAGAAGGCCTCGTTTTGAAATAGTGCGAAACACGGTCGCGAAGCCAAACATGTGATACAATGGAGCCGTGAGAAAGGAGCGGAGGTTATTCCCATTCTCAAAGTTCTCAAGGCATGCTCTGTGCGTCTGGAAAACGGGTTTTGGCAGACCAGTCGAACCGGAGCTGTGCGTGATAAACGCCGTTCGATTGGCCGCAGAAGGTGCTCTTGAGTTGAGATTCAATCTACTAGTCAAGGTAACGTCGAACTCATCTCTTTCTGGCACACGAAGGGACTTGAGCCCCCTATGCTGTTGTATCTTCTCTACTGCTGCCTCGAACTCTTGCATGCAGACAATTGTCCGGCAAGTCGTCTGGTCGAGCAAGGAGACGAACGCTTCCGTGGACAATCGCGGAGACAGCAGTAACACGGCATAGCCCAGTCTGCTCAATCCAAGCACTGAAACGAAGTAGTTGAAAGTTGACTTCCCGAGTAACGCGACCACAGGCACTTCCTCTTGCTCTTGCCACTAGATCCAGTGTTCAGCATCCCTTATCCTACAGGCAGGCTTTTATAATGGGGAATTTACCGCCGGCTGCAATCCGCACCTGAAGTACGCCCCTGCTGCCCCGTCAGCGAGTCTGTCGAGATCTCTTCCCCGAAGCAACTCATATTCGCTGCTTGAGGTGTCACCCGATTGCTTAGGAAAGGCTATTAAGGGTAGTGCATCATCACGCTCATCCGCAGCAAGTTTCCTGATCAAATCGTCTACTGTGTGCAGCTTGACGGAATGATCATCAATCGAACCCATTTCTTTCCCGTTTTCCCTCCAGAAAACTTGCGACAACTTGGGGTGAGAAGGGCTTGCTTGTCAAGATCACTCGCTGAACGACGCAAGGAAACAAAAGCAAAAAACGCTAGCACAATGAATGGGAAAGCTGGGATATTCCAGGTCCTCTTAAATCTCTCGCCGACCGGGGAATCCAAGTCGCTCGCAGTTCATCTTGCCGTCGAACGCGAGCGGCCAAGCGTCTCGGATAACATTCATCAATCTCCGTTATTCTCACGCAATGATACTATCGATGGATCCTTGCAACAGTAGCAAGGATTATGTATGACCCGTCTCTGAGACGTTGGGAATAGCACAACTGCATAGGACCCCCCTTGTTATCAGCCATCATGCATCTCCACTCGATACAAAGTACCATGAAGCTGCATAGTACGGACAACTCGGTACAAATGTCAAACCCTAAGGCTCAGCTAAGGAAGTCCGTTGAGACAAGAATCGTGGCTGTTCCGCCAACAAATCTTGTTTTCGACGGGACGCTCCGTGGATATCTCGGATCTTAATCAAAAATAGCGGACTCGGAAGCCTAAAAGTGCCAAAGCAAAACGCTCGAAGGAGTCGGTCGGTTCCAAGCTAGATCCAACGCTAATGCGGACGCACACAGCGGGAGAAGTTCCAATTGACGGACCTAAAAGTCCCAAACAGGGGGATTAGGCTAAAAAAAAGGGCGATCTCTTCGCCAGTGGTGGATAGGAAAAGACAAGACCTTGTGATTGTATGTACAGTATACACTGCTGTCTGGCCTTCCTCAACCATCACCGATCAAGGAGAGCTGTCCCCCTCCCTCACTCCCAGAAATGCTGCTTTCGTAACCTTTCTCAATCAGCAAGTGCAGCAGTGCAGTGCATTTATCAATTCGACAGCACAATGACCGCGTGCCTGCGAAATGCGAGAGTCATGAGAAGAATCCGTGGAATTATAAGGGATCTTTGAATTCACATGAGTTCTAGATAGGACAGTTCGCCTACAGGGTCCATTTTCGCCTTCCACCTTCTGTAGATAGTGTGTGGATCGAAAGTCCGACAACAAACATCCGACGACCCATGCCACTTATACGGACGGGTGAGCAAGCTACGGACAGTACGGAGTACTCTGTAGTAACTTAGAGCAAATCTTCCAGACCCCTTTTTCAATGTTACATCGTTGACCTCTAGGATAAATTGAATGAATAGGACCTTTGTCGACCGATGATTAATTGGTTGATTGCGGCATATTGTACATGATAATCAGGTTTCATCTAGATCCTCCCGGCACAGTCAATGCAGATCCATGCTATCCCTGGCGCGTATACCTAGTCTAGACTCCTCAGTTCTATGTGTTGGTGAAATTCGGTTACGACGCCAATTCCACCTTCAGTGGGCTCGATTCGGATATCCCTGTCCTTTGGATCCTCGCCCTGGACTACCATCGTTCTCACAATCGCTTCCTGTGAGTGGACTCTCTCCAGCGACGCTGCGCTAATGAGTGCATCGAATCCTTGGCGCTCGTTTCTTGATCTCCCCGCACCCAATGGCCGGAAAGATTTGCTGCCGCTGTATTGGTTGGCTTGACTAGAATAGTAGCCATGTCCGGTCTTTCGCCCTCGGAGCCGTCTCCATATTGGCATCAAGCTTGGAAGACACGCGACGATCACACCCACGCTTCCCTCGATTGCAGTCCACAGGCCAGCATATGTGTTGGACCAGGTGATGTCGTGGTTATCGATCAGAGGAAGAGTTGTGATGCGATACAGTGCAATTCCGCAGACGAATCCTCCCAAAAGGAAGACCGCCGACAGGGCAAGCTTTTTGGATCGTGCGACCCGAAGCTGCCATACCAGCGGCATAGGGATGACAAGAAGCACGAGATCAGTCAAAGTGTTCGTGGCCGCCAGCGCTATATAGAAATCGATGCTGTTCACGCAATGGCCGCCTTCCATTGTCCGGTTCCAGAAGTAACTCACGGGTGTGCATTGAAATATGGCGGTGGTCTGAAAGGTAATGTACCAGAGGGCGAGAAAGATCAGGAGACACCAGCAAATCTGCTTCATGCGAGTCGTCGGGAAGAGACGTTGATAGAAGATGAGAATAGAAACCTAGGCCAATTCTAAGGGTTAGTCCAGACAAGGTGACTGCACTCGGTAGGGATCATCAATCACCTTGATCATAGGCAGCGTCGTGTTCCAAAACATCTGCAAGACGTATAGAACCTGTTCGCAGGCCGCTATCAGTCGAGAAACGTTACCATGCAAAACGGATACGATATAAAACGTACAAGCATGTATCTCAAGGCGTTCTGCTCGCCAACCTCTGAGGCATGTCTTCCCAGTCCATAGTAAACACCAACATATTCGCAAATGCAATTTCCATATGACAACAGCTGGCAGTGTCCCCTGTTATTTCAGATTTCTACCATGAAAAGGGGAAGCACGGCTCACTCACCAACGCTGCTACGATGCAGATATCATCTGGGTACAAGCGTCCACCAGTCAGTTTCCTCGCGTATAGCCTCAAAGCCACCACAGTTGTCGAGGTCGCAACCAAGATACTCGTCACAATGACGATGGACCACTGGCGAGAGTTGTAAGGTAGGCCACCGATGTAGAAATAAGCCATAGTGCGTCTGACCCGGCTGTCTGGCAGAAGCAGAGTAAGGTACTTTGGCGAAATGTTCCCATGTCCGTGGTAGAGATCTCCCAGGGAGGAGTAAGCAATATAAAGCACGAGAGTAATGAGACAAACAGACAATTTGCATGGGTGTTCTGGGTATCAGACGGGGAGTAGCAAGAGAGTTGTGTAGAACATCCCTGACGCGCTACAACAACGTTTCATAGAGGGATGAGTAGTTGCCACTCGATTGACGGACATGGATGCGCGATTCACTTGGAACTTCCAAGCCTGTAATATTCCCTGCAATAGGACCTTCCATAATCGTTCTGGTTGACTAGCACCCCCAGGCTCAGGAGAAGACCCTTGTCCGATACTGCATGAGCTAGACACTTCATTTCATTTGGTGACTTCTAGACCCTGTCCTGAGCGAGAATTGATCAGTTTTGTCGTGGGTATAAAGTACTGAATGCTACCCCCCTGCAGAGGCCTTGTGTGGAAACCAAGGCCGGCATCAGGCGACTCTCTTTGTAATTCATTCCTTTGCTCGGGGGCTCGGTGTCTTTGTTCTTCTTCCGTTGATCTGCTGCCATCACATATGTCTAAGATACCCATGAAATCGGAGGACGTGGAGTGTCGATCTGAAGGGGATTTCAGATCTGGCCGCAAGCATCGAGGGGCTGTCGTGCTGGTTCCCCAACCGACTGACGACTTGAACGACCCTTTGGTAAGCGCTCATCCTTATATTTCGAGCATGGTTGCGCTATGTCTTCGTTCTCCATACTGACAATTGAATAAGAATTGGTCGCAAAGCAAGAAATACTTCATCTTGGGCATTCTTTGCTTGACTGCTTTCTCTGGTCTGGCTTCGTCCCTGGCAAATCAATTGGGTCTTGAACCGCAAGCGAAGCTGTATGGCAAATCGCTCACTGAAGTCTCGTACACGGTGCGGCTCTCTTCTCAGTTTATTGAAAATGCATTTGACCTTTCTTCTGGCTGACGTAGTGGCCAACCGGTCAATTGTCTGCATGTAGATCTCAGCAGCAGTTGCAGGTATCGCAGCGGGTCCACTCTTCATTGTACCCTTGGCGCACATATTGGGTCGTTCCTCCGTCATCTTCTGGAGTCTGATAGGATGCATATGCTGCGGTATCTGGTCTGCTCGAATGACAGGGGCCGATGACTACGTCGCTTTTACCCTGTCGCGCCTATTCGGAGGCATCTTCGGATCGATTCCGTCTATACTTGGAGCCCAGATTTTGATGGACTTATTCTTCCTTCACGAGCGAGGAAAAGTCTTCACCACATTCCATATGTGCTTTTTGCTTGGAACGGTGGCTGGCCCGACTTTTGGCGGATTTGTCGTTCAACATGTTGCGTGGCCCTTTGAGTTCTGGTGGACGGTAGCTCTGCAATGCGCCGTCGCCCTTCTCGGTACGTCTAGATTGCACAGTCGTTGTCTTCTTCTTGGTCTAATGTTGTCTCTTTCAGTCTTCTTCTTCCTGCCAGAGATCGGCTTTACCCGCGAAGATGGCAGAGCCTATCCTCCGCAGCCCACTGGTTTCGTCGCAAACCGAATTGCCACATTCTTTCCAGGATCTAGAGTGGCGCATCGCGATGGATTGAAAGAAGCAGTAAGCTTCATTGCAGATCAAAATAAGCATCGCAAGATCAGACTTGACTGACCTACGAATAGCCTCGATCTGCAATTGCCCAAGTTCTTATCGGAATCTCACCGGTCGGTCTTTTGGCTGGGACATACACATTGGGGTTCTTCGGCTGGTTTGTTAGCATCAATACCCTGCTCACAGTCTTTCTACAAGAGCCAGAGAAAATCGGCGGATATGGCTTCACGCCCCAGAAAAACGCAGCCTGTAAGTCCAGCGAGCTCATCGCGGATCCACCAGAAGATATCCGCTAACGGTATTTGAGCAGTTTCATTCGCCTTGTGGTTCGGCGTTATCGCTGCTCAACTCTGGGGCTCGTTGTTCAACGATCGCATCCCCCTAATGCTGGTAAAACGAGCTGGAGGCACCTGGAAACCCGAGTATCGCCTCCACTCTCTCTGGATCCCTTCCCTTCTCTTCATGCCGGTCGGTCTGGGACTCTTCGGCGCGGCTCTCGAGTACCACCTTCATTATATGGTCCTTGCCCTGGGCAGTTTTCTAGTCACGACTGCAGCTTTCTGCAGCATTCCCGTCGCCGTGAACTACCTTGTGGAATGCTTCAGAGATCATCCCACGGAGGTGGCTTGTATCATGGGAACGTACCGTCTGGCTCTCGGACTGGTGGTTCCCTTCTTTGTGGATGCGTGGATTGCAAGAGTTGGAGCAGGGTGGGTCTTTGGCATGATGGCCTTCTTCTCGCTCTTGGCCTTTTCCTTGGTTGTGGTGTTGATGTTCTTTGGGCACTCGCTTCGGCAGATTCACGTTGGGAACCTGTCCAAAGATGAAGAAGGAGTCAAGGTTATGGACCAGGACACTGCGTCCAGCGATGATGGGTCGAAGATGTAGGGTTCCCTGCGAGTGATTGGTCGTTTCCATGCTTGATTTGACGCAGGTGGTTGAATATCATTCCTTCCAAGTCCGTCTCTGTACATAGTCATTGGTTGGATGACCAGTAAGGAATCTGTTGTAGCGACGTGGATTCGTGATCATGTTGCTCATATTGAAATTCCATCGCAACGGACGTCTATCTGAATTCAATTTCCCTAACAACGAGAACAAGGCATTCATGAGTCACTAAAGGTCCATGGTCTTTGTTATTGAAATATCTCTGTAGAAGGCTCCATCGTGTCTCCCTCTGAAGACTTCCTTTAAGTTCCGAATCAGTGCACAGATCGAAGGACATGTCAGCGCTGCCAACAAAAGGCTGATGGCTGAGACATCGGAGCTCGATGAAGGGCCTGGTCGACAACGTAGGATCTCAAAGACCGGACAACCATCTATCAGTGGGCTGCCAAACAAATCGAAGACTGAAATGAAAAATGAGAGAAAGGCAGAAAAATATCAGTAGCAAAAAAGCACAAGCCGAACGCGGGGGTCGAACCCGCAGCCTTGAGATTAAGAGTCTCACGCTCTACCGATTGAGCTAGCCCGGCTTCGGGTTATAAGTGGCTACGAGTTTTAGATTTATGACCGGAAGGAACAGTCGGGACGTGAAAGTGCTACCAGTGATCTATGTATTTGGTTGCACACATCCTCCTCGGCAGCATGCCCGGCGCAAATTAGAAAAGAAATGAGTAGAAGAAATAGAAGGAAATATGTGGAGGATGAAAATGAAGAGTAAGAAAGCAAGGAGACACGCTCTCTTGTTTGATTTCCCTCATACATATTGATGATGGCGTGTAAGTTCACTGTATCGCTGGTCATGTGACAAACTGGTCTGCATGCTAGAGAAGTCCGAATCCACCCTACTGAGCCTCCCACAGTGACATGAAATTATTTGACTGGAAAGGTCTCCGTATGGGATCTGAAAACAAAAAAAGAACGGGGGAGAAAAAGAAAGTGTTATCCGAGCGACGCAGGGATCGAACCTGCAACCTTCAGTGCCGAAAACTGACGCGCTACCATTGCGCTAGCCGCCCTTTCTTGTGATGAAGGAGGAAAGAAAATCTATTTCTACTTAGCATGCCAGATAAGATCAACAATATTGGCAAGGCGATCACTCTCAAGTGTCCGTTCCCTCGTCAATGGACATGACAATCTCTGCTCATGGAAATGGCCATGCTTCTTCCAATGTCTTTTTTTTGAATAATTCTACAAGAGCTTTCGAAGTAGTTTTCCTTTCTAAAATGTGTTGTAATGGTCAACCCCTCATGAGACGACAACGGCATGGCCCCATGGGTTCTGAATATATATATATATAGAATCGCTTGCTATGTTTAATCTAATCGCCTGTTGGACACTTCTGCATCAACGGATAAATCACAGAGAATGACACAAGGAAATGAACATGCAAAAAGTACAGATCTCCAACCTTGACCCCTCACCTCCAGAGATTATTGCTCTGTTCTTTTCCATCGCCAAGACAGGAGGATGGACAGTTTCTGGTTGGAAGATTTGATGAAATCCCAACACAGACAATGGCCTAGACTAACACCGTACCTAGGAATCATACTTTGAGACAATATTACCGCAAAACAATGGAAAATTATCGAGACACAATACACAAAATGAAAAAGAGAAAGGGAAAATGTAGTGGGTAATGAGGTCTACAGGATCAATAAAAAGAAAATGTCCCCGGGGAGGATCGAACTCCCGGCCTTAGGATATCATGAAAGTTGCTCTTTCATGTCATATTGTGAAATATGAGACCTACGTGATAACCAACTACACCACAGAGACATATTCTTGTAAGATATTGGCTCTGCTGGCTTGATGTACCTAATATACCATGAAGTAGATAGTCGTCTTTGAAACTAAGTATCCCTTAACCTGCTGGATTCTGTTATTTTTAGCGTGAGCGTGTTTTTCAATGCTTGGCGCTCATAAGCTATTGGCCACATTTTCCGGCAGTGAAGATCTCAATATAGCAGTATTTGGAATAGCGTCCATTTACCCATAGAAAAATGTATGTAGAGCAAGACATTCCAATAAATGCGATAACTGCCATTTTTGACCCTATCTAACCACGACCCTACCTAATCACGAAAATGCACCTATATATGATCATCCTCGATTGAATGGAATTCTCGCCAACAAGGCCTATTGGACTGCGGCGCGCTTAGGGGGACTCTGCAGGCCGCGCAGTTCCAATTAGTGAGATAAGCTCGCTGAATCTTGGCCTCATTGGTACCTTGAAGATACTTAGAATTTGTATATAAACACTAGGTACACCGCATCAGCAGCTTTAGAGGCCTGCGTTCAATGCGATGATCAAGAGATTCATCTAATCGGCAGGGTGGTAGGTCAGCCAGTTGGGCCTTCCACTTCGGGGGTCGTTTATGGCTGAAGCTCAGGAGCTCATCGAAAAGGCATTGTCAGGAAGCTGATGAGATTCGCGGTCAATACAGCTAATTTAATAGGCATTTATCACAGCAGCGTCAAGAATCCAATAGAACATAGGCCACCAAGTACGCCATGTTTTCCGATGGGTCTCATAGTTCGAGCGGAGCTGATTCGCGATATCAACACCTCCCATGTATTGATTATAGTCATTAATGACTACTGGGATATCAAGCTTCTTTTTGATTGCATCACCAAATACTGATTTCATCAAATGAGCATTCGTACTGGTGTTTGATGGGCGCTTCCGTTCTCGCTCTATATAGTCCGAAGCCTGATCAACCTGATGAACAGTTGATAATCCAAGAACGAGGTTATTATCTTGCCAGGCAAAGCATAGGACATCTCGAATCTCAAAGGCGCAGAGGGTGTTCCATGGAATATAGTATGAATGATTCTTAAGATCTTTAAGAAGCTTTGGAAGATCAGGACCTGCAGCTGATGGCTGAGTAGTCCCACAGGCACCAATTCCATCCTTTCTTAAAGCCTCAAAAAGCGAGATGCTGGTAAAGTAATTGTTAAGATAGACTGTATAGATATTGGGCTCTATACACAGCTTCTTAAGCAATGTCATTA
>JSYV01000715.1:0-15218 GCA_000787455.1 Evansstolkia leycettana | reverse complement strand
TCCTGTAGCATTGATTGATTCAATGGCTGTAACCCATTCGCGATTGCCAGGCTGTAGACTAAGACGTCTGAGAACGTCTCCGCGCTCGTGTTCATGTTCGGCCACTGCATCAGGCCCTTGCAAAGCACGTAGCCTGCTACCTGATTCGCTCCCTTGCTGCCGCTGACGTGTTGGGCGCTGGCAATCGTGAAGCCGGTGAACGGTGAGGAGGCACTGACCGAGCTGCGAAAGGGCCCGGTGCCAGTGACGCTGGGCTCGGATGTCATGTCTGAGCTGTAGGCTGAGACATAGTAGTAGCGCCATTCATCGCCGGGGTGCCCGAAGAGGTCGTAGTCACCGGTAAGAGCGAAAGCGCTTTGGTCGTAGTTCGGCGGCGGTTGGATGTATAGCATTAGGGTGCCGTCTGGGCTGGCAATGTAGTCTGCCTGCAGGGAATGATAGGTTTTGCCATCGTAGTATTGGACAGGGTTGCCGTTGACGTCTTGGTAGACGGTGATGGAGGGATTGGTGGCAACGTTGACGGTGTATTCATTGGGATCGGTGTAGACAGTGTATAGCACATTTCCACTGACGGGATCCATGATGACGGTGTTCTTTGTCGCACCGGGTGCGACGTATGTCGACAGTGCAACTACATTCAAACCCAGGACTGAATTGAGGAGCAGAGAAAGTAACAAGGAATTGCTCGTATCTCCCCAGTTGACAATGGGTTTCGATGAGATGTTGACCAGGTCGAAGGGAATCACGTTGTTAGGGAGAATCTTGGTACCTGTATTTTGTCCCGTGGTAGGAGCCGACCCGACACTGAGTCCTGATGCAGACGGAGCCACCAGAACGATGTTAGATTCGGTATCATTGCTTGGATTGTGTGGTGGCCTTGTACCCTTTAGGTTGACATCCATGAACAAGAAGTCGGTAACGGGATTTGTGACCGGAACAGCCATGACAGGACTTATGCTGGGAGTCTGTGGAATATCGTTCGAGTTAGGAGGCAGGAATCGTTCAGAGTCTGTTACGCGGTAAAGGATACGCCAAGGAACAGATTCAGTTCCAGGGGAGTTGGCCGCGCGTAATGCGGCGGCACCAGGATCTGGACTGTTTTGTAGCCACGTCTGATCAATCACTGTGTTCCAGAAATTATCGCCATTGTTTTGGGAAGGTTGAAGGAAAAATGCATAGGCGCGGAATGAACTGGTTTTCCCAGGTCGATCATAGGGCTCTAGTGCACCCGTTGAGCCGTCCGCATTTCCGGTAGAGTAAGCTGGCTGTGGCTGGGTGTAAGTCATGTTGTCGTCGATGTTATCTGACAGGGGAAGGCCAGCACCGGAGGACACCGAAGGGACGATATTGAAAACCCGCCCATCAGATCCAATGACAAGATTTAGACCACTCTGATTACTGGCATTGAACATGGAATTGTTCCGCATAACAAAGTGAGCATCGTTGTTCGAGGCATACCGCATCTGTGTGTCATTTTCGATGCCGTCAAACGAAGCGGTGATGTCGAAGGAGGATGTGCCAGTTGCCCGATATGTTGCTTTTGTGCTATGCTTGTACGAGAATTTCTCCGAAAGCGTGAGATCGATGATGCCAACGGGGCCCTGCGGTTACTGCTAATTCAGGCGCGTGCGAAGGGGTTAGAGTAAAACCAGACGTTGTTGTATAAACGTGGTCAACAGATGTTGTGTATGTGTGCTTGACTTCTTGGGATCCTCCGCGCGAATTCCAGACATATTCGTTGTAGAAGTCAAGACCAGGTGTGAGGTCGGGGTTGGACGTCACTTGTTGCGTTATATGCACTATTATACAACGCGAGGGTGTTGAACGCTTCTTGGTCGACCTCCTTCTTAAGTTGGTACGTCTCAACAAGCTTCATGTAACTTGCCTCATGGCCCACAGACCCCTGAGAGAAGTTCTTATCATAAAGGACCTGCATCTCTCCGGTCGAGGTGGTGTACGTTTGTGCGCCGTTAGATAGTGTTGCAGGAATGTACGTATAGCCAACAACGCCATCAAGGCATCCTGGGCGAATATACTTGCTACTCATCCGGAATGGAACGATGTTCAGATCTGGTGGAACTTGCTGATTTGGGACCCTAACATATCCGTAAACTGTACCGCTTTGGACCAGAGTTTGCTGGTAGACGTCGAGAAGTGTCGATGTGACAAACGCCTGACCATATGGCGACGGGACGAATACCGGGGAGCCAAATTTCTCATCTGTCTGGGGCTTGGGAGGCAACGCCGCTGGAGCATTGGACGATGTGAACCCTCCCAGATTCGGATTTGGGAGGATTGCAGTCTTAGACGATGGATTGCCAGTGGTACTTGGCGTGGTAAGTGCATTCAAGTTACTCATAAAGAGATCGCCTGTAATTGCTGCGAGGCTCCCCTGCAACTTGACCGTGTATTTGTTCGACTCGTCAAGCTTATCCGAGGACGTAGCTGTATCGGTGCCAGCACTGCTTTGGACCCATTCAGTGCTGCCAGTGTTGGTCCATTTGAATTTCCAGAACTTTGTTCCTGGGCCAATGCCGAATGGCGCTATATTTGACGTGATTTGGGCATTGGTTGCAACAGGCTTCACGCTCAGCGATAGCGTATTGTCAATAGAATGGTCGTTTTCTTTCGCATAGCTGAGGGTTTCTGATGTAGGCGTGGACAATGTGAGAGAGGTTGCGCCAGTATATGAGGACTTATTTGTCAGGTTTGCCATCGGCGCAGGCGGCGCACCTTCGATGTATCCTACCACTTGAACATCCCCTTGCTCCTGCGATACCCATGAGAGAACCAGATCGCCAACTTTCTTCCCGGCATACACATTAAGGACCTGATTGGAAATGTAGACATAGGCCTCATTAAGTTCTCCGGCAAGACCTGACGTGACGCTGTTGATCGTAACAGAGTACGTAGTCATATATGGCACTGTATCCGCCACCGTCAGCGCAACATTCGGCGGTGTATACAGATTCGGCGTGATCAGCGGCCCGCATCTGCCTACTGGCGGACAGAAAACCAACGACTTGGAAGCCGACGTGAATTGCAACTGCGGCAAACCAGCGGGATTGTTGACACCAACATTGTCGATGTATTGATTCATTGGCAAAAGTGGTTCCCCAGTGCTCGGAGCTGTAAAGGACGACGACAAATACACAGCAAGAGTAGGCTCATTCGACACTACCAGCTTGCCAAACATGTCGTTGATAACTTGGTAGGGCTGCCGACACGCATTCCACATGCTAATTTCCGATATGTTGTAGAGATCCGAGTTGCCGGTGTTGAAAGACAGCAATGACGTCCCGTTTGAGTGAGTACCCATTGAGCTTGGTGCTTTTTGAGCCGTGGTCAAGGTCATAGGACAACCGTTGAGATATAATTTCGTTCCTTCGATTTCGCGGCCTGATTGCGGCGCAAGATAAGCCAGGCTAGCGTTGTTCGACAATGCTATTGCGGTGGAATCGACGCCGTTTTGGACGATGCCATTGGGGTCATAAGCTGCCTTCCAGTAACCCACAACACCAGCGAGCAGGAGACTGTCGCTTGTCGCTATGATTGCGTCGAATTTCCTTGGATCTATGGATGTATTGAAGAGATAAACCTCCGAAATATTGCCCAAAGATGTGCCTGGGCTTCCGAGGGGGAATGGTTGCCCGCTGTCGTCGAAGGCATTGCCAATGTAGAGTGACCCCGTGCCTGTATTGTTGATCATCATACCGAGAGAATCAGTCCCGCCTTGCGGCTCGTTAATGTATGGCTTCGGTTGGAAGGTCGGCGCTCCAGCCGTCGCATCGGTGTTTATACTCTGGACGGCGATGACTACAGTATATGTTTGCTGCTGGCCTGATGACGATTGCAGACTGTTCAAAAATGCTTGATCGTTCGTGGACACGCTTTGTTTGACTCCGTTGATGGTAGCCGCTCCGTCACTAGCTTGCTGCACCTTTGCAGTTCCTGACGCCCCGGCGAGACCTTGGCCACTGAAAGGAGGAAGATAGGGATCTGTTGCGCCTGTTGCAGAGTCTTGATTACTCGCTGATATTGCTGTATCCGTGCTCTTGGATATGATAAGCCTATAAGTATTTCCTGCCGTGATAGTTGGGCCGTAATAAATGGGACTAACACTTCCATGTCCATCGGTGAACTGGAATGTTACTGCACCTCCCGATATTGCAACTCTGTACGACATACTAACCTCCGGGGCAGAGCCGCTACCTTTGTACAAGAGCCCCTGGGTAGTAGTGACATCTTGCGCAGCGAAAGTCATTGCAATGCTGAAATCCTGCGTGAAATTCAGATTCGTTGTGTTTTGTTTCACCTCGAACCCAGCGCCTTGGCAGAGCATTACATAAGGTTGCGTGTATGTCAGTGCGAAATGGCGCCAACGCGATGAGAAGATTGGAGCGGCGGAGCTTGAATACATCAAGGTATCGTTCACCTTGATGTAAACTTCGGTTGGACTTTCAATGTCCACGTCAATGAAATAGACCGTCGGTTTACCAACGCTCGAGTTGTACGTGACGGGGTGGTAAGCGGTAGGAGATGGACTGGCAACAGGTGTCGAGTGCCAGAACTCAACGCTAAAGTCCCCCTGAGCGGTGATGAGGTTGTCAATTTGGGGATCAGTAGACACTATGGACGTCTTGTAAGCAGCGGAAAATGTCTCTACCGGCCGCACCGTCTCATCGACAGCAGTAATGAAAGCGTTATAGCCACCTGTCTCGAAGACCAGGGGACTTGACTGAGAAAAGCTGCTAAAGTTGAATTGCTGCGTGAATGACGGCAATATCCTCGGGGTATCAATTTGCACAGTATTATTTGACGACTTGGCCGTGTACAGTATGTCATACACGGTGACGTTGCCACTTCCATCTGTCACCTGAAACTGGAAGTAGTTAGGAGCAACTGCGGATTGAGAAACATTGAGCGGCTGCTGGCCAAAGCCATAAACGAGACCAAACTGTGTCTCCGAAGCAGAGGATGCCGTCGCCGCCCACAATGTGCCTGGATTGATTCCCGCAGATGGTGACACGCCTGCAGTTGTTCCGTCAGTGACCATGTAGGTAGTCCCGGCCACGTTGAAAACCGCTAGTTGCTGTTGTGTAGGAGCCGGATGGGCAGCATAGACAGTATAGGACTTCTGCACTGCTTCGTAAACGCCATTGGACTTCACCAGAGTGTACATGACGTTCTTGTACTTAAAGAAGTCTGCGTTCCCGGACTCCGGTATTCCGGCAAAGATGTAAAGGACAGTCGATCCTGCAGTTGCTGTACCTATAGGAGATGTTGATCCTGGAAAGGTCCCCGCTGCAGGCGCTTTGATGCTGATTGTGAAGAGTAGGCCGGAACCCAGCTTGAACGTTAACGCAGGTTGAGCTATCATGTAGCTTTGTGTTCCGGTGACTGTGAGAAGATTTTGTAGTGCATCTTCTGTGTATTTATATACCATGCCGTTGAGCGTGAACGTCGAGTTTCCAATGGGCTTTCCCTTTTGAACAGTCACATCCGTTGATAAGGGCGATACATTACTGTTTCCGATGATGGCGTGTGGGACCCGATTGGTGTCAATCACATAATTGAAGCCATTTATGCTGAACATCGTCGGATTCGAGATCAGCGGATATGGACGTTTGTCGTTGTCTGAAACGAGAAGCTTGACCGTATCAAGTGTATAAGTCGTACTGCCCATGACAAACGTGGGGTTTAAGTAGACGGTAAATTGCCCAACGACCGATGCGGCGTCATAAATGTTGAGATCTGCAAAGATGAAATTGGCTTGAGTCGAGTCAAAGTTGTTGCTCAATGTAAAGCTCGAGTTGGAAATGGCGACTGAGGACTGTCCCTGCCCAAGTAAAGACCCGGTGGTGACACCGTCGTACGTGATGATGTAGACATTTCCGTTGACGGTAATCAAATCTTGACTGGGCTTGACAGCAAAGTCGGCCTGGACAGCAATGGGGAGACTATTCGCATCGAGCTGCAAGGTATAAGTGACTGATGGATCCGTGAGCAAGAAGGTATTTTTGCCCGTGAACTGTTTCGGTGCCATTTTGGCGCCTACGATCATGCATTGCAAGTAATCCGTTCCATTTGCCTGCCCATAGATGGTGTACAAATTGCCATTGATTTCCAGAGAGTTTTTGTTCGTGCTGATAGACGTCATGCTGTCTGCCGAGCTCACGCTATCCACGTGGACGAGAAGCTCGGCCGATCCCACAGTTGCCACTGCAGCGTTGACATTCTGACCAGAGATGACGGGGAATATGACCCTACATCGCTGTAATGGATCACGTAGGTCTGTGTGTTCGCTGCAATAAATGCATATTGAGTGGTCTCTGGGAGATACGAGATGGCTTCGACCTTGGAGTCAGTCACGTCAACATAGTATGTCGTGCCTGCAATTGGGTCTATGAAGAAGTTGTTCACATAGGCAAATTGCACGACAATGGCATTGTTCCCAGCTTGGCTAAAACTAAACGTCACGCCGCTGACTGAGTCCAGGAACTGTACTTGCGTTCCGGAAGCAGGATAGGTGAACGTATTTGGCGGATTGCGGTTGTCGGTTACCGTCCCTGCTCCCACTGTGTATGTCACCGAGATCCCGCCACTATAGGAAACAGTGAACTGCTTGGTGGTAGAATTGAAAACCAAGCCTGCGGGTTGAGTCGTGGCAACGGCAGTCGTTGCATTGAGTGTGTACTTTGATGGACCGGCAGTGAGCGTCTGGTTTGGCACAGTTCCTGTCAGCGTTGCTTGATTCGTTGCTTTGACAACATTCACTGCGTTTATTGTATACACCACATTTCCATCGATGGAAAATTGATCATCTTGATTAATGACGTAGCCTTTGGTGACGTTTGCGCCTCGAATTGTGTATGCGACATTCGAGAGTGGAGCAACTCTGGGCACAATGAACCGTCCATTGACAATAGGCCAATATGGCCCGGTGCTGGCATTGGTGTAAGCAACGGAAACATTGATTGAGTACGTTGTCGTAGAGTTGACAGCAAACTGGTTATTCTGAATCGGATAAATGTCATGCGCGGTCGCATTGTCCACTGCCAGGGAGACTCCAGTAGAAGCCACAACTTGAGCAACGAAGCTGCTAGTGCTCGAAGAGTACACATAGCTCCCATTGTTTGAATCCACGAAGTTGATATTGGGATAATTGACGACACAGTTGTACGTAATCTTGGTGACGGGGTCCTGGAAGTAGCCCCAAGTCAGGGCGCCTCCATTTGCGGTCAGGGTTGAGATAGAGGTCGCTCCTGATGCTCCAGAAAGAATGAACGACAACACTGACACGGCGTTCCCCAACATTCGTGTGGCAGACACAGGCACAGCCACCGGGGATGTCTACAACGTGTTCCCGATCTCCGGGGGGCAGTTTACGATTCCCCTAGTCTATACATTTACGATGAAGTAAGTCGGGCCATTGGGAACCTGGAAATAAGACCCTTGCCCCAGATTCGAGAAAATCTCATAACTATTCCCCTGATTGACTGCAGTATTGCCGCTAATTGTATATGGCAGGCCAGTAGAGGAGTCAGTAAATTGATTGTTAGCCATGGCGTGGTAATTTGTTCCATCAAATGCTGCGATATCACCCGGTCGTCCATACATGATTGTCTTCGAACCGAGATTGAACTGGTTAGGGCTCAGGGGCCCGCTTGTGTTGACGATGTAAGTCTGACTTGCACCAGCAGCGATGGCAACTCCATCATTGCGAATGGTGTACTTCAAGCTAGACGTGGAGAACAGTGGCGGGGATCCCGAAATCAGGAAATATTGGCTGCCATCATATGCGGCTGTGTCATTCACTGTATATGAGATGACTCCATCAGTGAATGTGGACCGCGTGTACGTAGGGTTGCCAGACAATTTGAAAGGCGGAGCCACAGACACAGTTCCGTCGAGCTCGATGTTGAATTTGTTGGTGGCATCGAAGAATGTGCGGTATGGCAGGATGGGATAGGTGATACCGTCTGCCACGACGGTTGAGTTCCCTATCGAGTATACCATGTTGTCGATAGTGACGGTCGTTGCGTTCGGCTCAGTCGTGACGGTGAAGCTCTGTTCCGTGAATCCTGCTGTGGAAATCGTGTAGGTGATGCCACCAGTTGTCAACGGATATGTGCCATTGCCCACAATCTGCCCGTTCAAGGTGTCGAGTTGGTAGACATAATCTTCGATCACTATGACATTGCCTTGAGTAACATTGAACTGTCCGGAGACAGTTGCTCCATTCAACGAATTCTTCAGCAAGGATATTGTATACTGAACTCCATTGATGATGAACTGCGTATTTGACGCGGTCATATTGTACGTCTGCCCTCCACCAATGACTGTGTTCGGTGTCGTCTGGGTATTGATGATATAGACCTCACCGAGAATCGAGAATTGATATGGATTCACAGGGAATATCTGATTATTACCCGTGACGCTTAGGTAATTGCCCGATTTGTCTTGATCGAAGGTATAGTGATCCCCTCCTAGAGTGAACATCTTCATCAGAGAATAGGGAACCGGTGGTCCTGATGCCACTGCGCTGTATTGAAACATGGTCGCCCCGTTGGCCGCATACACATTACCGATGCTTCGTGGAACCGAGGTGAATTGGATTACATAGCCATAACCACTTGCAGACGCGAACACAGATCCTGTTGACACAGGTACAGTGGTTTGAGTAGCGGCTTGAGTAATTGTGACCGTTGCTTGCACGGGATCATACGTGTACTGCCGACCTGTAATTCCAAGAACCATGTTATTCAACTGCCCTGGGTCATTGTAGACATCCACCACCATCCCGCCAACAAGCCCTCCTGCAGTAACGGTAAAAGGAGTGAGCGTGATGGGAGTGGGTGTGGGGGAGACATCACCGCTCGGAGAGCCGACGGCTGTATATGTCACTGTATAGACGCCACTCTTCGCGGGGTTGAAAGTAAACCTCGTCCGGTCAACGGTGACGGTCAAATTTCCCGCATCGAACAGGAAGCTCCTCCCACCCACTACAAGCGTATACCGGGAGGTGACTCCATCCGCAGCTGTAGTGTTGACATTCACTGCATATGAATTGCCGTTGAAACTAAACGTCGGCAGGCTAATCACTCCGTAGATGGGATTCTGCGGGTCGACAGTGTCGACAAAATACTGTCCAGCGCTAACGGAGCTTGATTTCCCCGTGGAGTCAACAATCGTGGAGCTTACTGCGTTATACGTGTAGAAAACTGCATCATCAGCCTTCATCGTCGAGCCGGCAGATGAGTTCCCAGAAGTGGTAGGAGGGACAGCTGTGGAACCCTGGAAGCACTGGCTGAAGATGGTTCCGATCAATGCACCCGTTCCCGCACCACCAAAGACCCCTGGTGGAGGGATTGCGCCGCGAGGGAAAGAATAGCCATCTGGAGACTGCAGCCGCTGGTAGACAGCTACTTGGGCATCCAGGCAATGCGAAATAGAGCCGTAAAATGACACTGGTTTACCAGATTTCCCAATTGGCTGAATAGTTGTCGATCCGGCAATGGGGTATGCCACAGCTCCGGAATAGATCTTGGAAATCTGCACAGGCTGTCGATTGGCGCCCATGACGTTGAGATTGTAACTGTTGAAGCCTGGGGGCCCGATAATGGGCAACGCTTGTGGTTGGGTTCCAACGGCTTGGATTGGGAGATAAGCGGGGGGCTGCCCCGGAGACGTTGGCCCAAAAGCAGCATAGACGAGGTTCGAGGCTTTGTTAATGGCATTCACCATATCTTGTGGGCTGACGTTGTTGGGTGTCTCGGGTACTATAGGAGTTGCTGCCAGGTTCGCCGGCGTGCCAAGTGTGACTTTGAGTGAGAAGTTTGATGCCTCAATTATTCCGCTGCTTGGGGAGCTCAAAACATAGCTGTACAACTCGAAGTAGTTCCCGTCGGAGTCCACATAATATTTGGCTACTTTGTTACCTGTTCCGGTACCATCGTCAATGAGGCACATGGCGTATCCGTTGTCGATGATTTGCAATTTCGCTTGATCAAGGGTGGAGTAGTGATCTCTGGAAAAGACAAAAAAGTCATAGCTGGCAGGGAGCCCGAAGATACTGACACTCAAAGAATCTGGCGGCGGAGATGAGAGACTCGTGATATCCCTGTCAGCGGTCTTATTCAAGAATACAGAGCCCGTAATCCCATTCTGGAGGTGCAGATTAACGGAAACAACGGAGCTGTACGTATCCATTAAGCCCAACTCCGTTGGCTGAACAGGGTCCTGTTGGTTCTGCAGACTGAGAATCAGTGAGCGTGTTCGGTTCGTGAAATTGGGATCTATCAACGACGGTGGCGCATTGGCGATATAGTTTGGCAAGCCGGCTCCTGTAAAGGAATCATAGGTGAGGCTCCAATACTGCCTTGGCAGACTCATGTCAGTATTGAAGAAAGCCTGCTCCTGTCCCAAACATTCGCGACTTCATCTAGTAGGGGCACCTGTGACTTCAACACATCATTCACATCAAAGTGGTCGCCAGAGGAGAAAGTATAACCGCTCGAACTTTGATAGCCATTTAAGAACACGATTCCCTTGGTTGAAGTGGTAGAGTCATAGGTCGTCATGGTGCCTAGATCGTTGTTGTCATAGTCGAACAGAACTCCAATGAGCATATTTTGAGTCGAGGAAACTGACGCCATGTACTTCGCCCCGGCCTGATCAACGGGTGGGCCTCCCATCTTTGACACGAGGTTTCGCTCCTCGACATTGTACGTGGTGCTACTAACAGACAAGAAGCTATTCACAGACATGCCCATGTAGCCGGATATAGCTGGTGTCGATACTGAACGATTGAGAGGGGAATAGATGATATTCGCACGATCGTACCCAATACCTTGAGGTAGGATTTGCTGTGCACAAATATTCGTGGGCGGATCACGGTTGACTTGCACGTTTGCCGACCGCCAGAAGATGCCTTCTCGGATCTGGTCGTTGGTGAGAGCCAGAATCCGCTGCTTTGGCTGTAGCGTGTACTTGTGCGTTAGATCATTGGGAGTAAACAGAACTGCGAGCGCATCGTACACGAAATGCAACTTTTGGAGGCTTAGGATGGGCTTGGAGTTGCCATCGATGTTGTACCCGCTCGGATACGTCACGCCATTGACGGTTGCGCCGGCCTGAGCAAAGATCTCAGGATAGATGAAGGTCCACACTTGCTGGCCCATGAAATTGCTAAGGTCTGCGACGAAGCCCTGCGAAGAGTCCAGCTCTGGTATTGGGATGAATATTGTGGGCCTGTAGAAGGTGTCGCCTGTGATGCTCGTGTAATCCAAATTATCAAGAGATTCCACCATCGTTGTCGGCGTGTACATCGACCCGAAAAAAGAGAGACCACTTCTCTTATGTCGTGCTGTTTGCGCGAGTACAAGTATTCCATCTACAGATGGCACGAACGTGTCTATCAGGAGGCCAGACGATGCGCCCAGCCCTCCAATGGCAGTCAAACCATCAGAGTTTGACACGGCTCGGATAAGATAGACGAGATTGTTGTAAGTTATGACTTGAAACTGCGGCGGATCGCCATTGCTATCAAGACCGCTAAGAGAGAGTATAGTGTTCGGCACAGATGTCAATGTCGTGGTTGCTTGGCCAACAATATAGCACTCGTTAGGAAAGGTAAGCACCGTATTGGCACTCGTCTGGAGGTCTGCCGTTCCTGCCGTACCATCAATCGAGAAAGTGCTAAATTGCACAACACTCCCGTCTGTCGAGGTCGCAACTATGTAAGGCTTGTTGGCCACCGAGATGGTCTTCGCAGTCTTGTATTTCTTCTCGGCAAATGTATATGTGAGTTCTCGATTGTACGCTGGTTGCCGCTTGTCAATTGTGAACGGCGCAGGAGGAGTCAGCCGGAACGGCACGATATCTCCACCTCCAAAGGCAAGGTAGGCTGCAGAGCCAGCGGTGTGCGTGGCTTGCATGAGATGGCATTCCGCTTTCCAGTTTTTGCGCCGACAGACAAAGTATGCTGGAGAGGTTCGTGGCCGAATGAAACTGATTGATGAGAGAGAGATCAAGTCCCCGATGCGACTCAGGTTGTCGGTCACAAGAGTCTGAGTCGTCAAGTTTGCGAAAAGAGAGAGGGGGCTGAAAATGGTCGCTTGTTGAAGAGAGTAGGTCGTGTTCGTAAATAGTTTGATTTGTGATGCAAAGAGTTTATATATCAAACTGAAATCAAAGCCAGCGATGGAAGTATTTGCAACAGGTGGATAAGGACTGAAGTATAACGTGTCAAAGTTGTTGGAACTGTCGTAGAGACTATACATGTAACCCAATTGAAGTTCATCTGTCTTGCTAAGGGCGTTCTTGTACGAGACCCCTTGGGATGCTAGTATGTTGTTTTGGTCGTAGACCATTGATGGGACGATGATGGACATATTGTATGCAGTGAGAGTATTCAAGAAAACCACACGGACATAGTACGGGTCATAATTTGCATTCAACGTCGGATGTGGGAGGACATTGGGAATCGTATCGTCAGTCAGGACGACTTCAATGATATATGCTTCACCGCTTCCAGTGTTGTAGACTGAGAATCCGTAAATTGGCCGAGGACGCCCACGGAAAGCAGGGCTGGGTGCCTTTGCAATGACGCTCTCCAACTCTTGTGTCACGTTGGGCACAGAAGCAATGGTTTTAGTCACTGCTAAATTTGCCGCTGCAGTTTGCAACTGCTTCGCCTGAAGACCTTGTTGGGCTTGGAACGATTTAGCTGTCGTCTGAGTTACAGCCCCTGGGGAGAGGTTCGAGACTTCTAGCCCGACGATGACTGACTCAGTTGTTTGAGTAGTCGTGGTAACCGAAGAGGTATCAATAATTGCTGTATCTGTGCTTGCCGTGGTTTCGCTGCCGACAATGTAGGGATTATTGAGCTTGAGATTGTCCGGGACAGCGATTTGTTCTTTATCAAGGGGTCCAGGAACAAATGTGGCTTCCGGGGGAAAGCTTGTGTTGAGTTTGTCGATGTGATGGTGGAAAAACGGCCAATATCAATGGTATTTGTTGTCGAGAATGGGAAGGCATAGATCGGGTAGACCGTCATCAGATCCGGGTCTGTATCGAGATACATGTGCATTGGTTCTTGTGCCTGGGCAGTCTGCAAGCCAATCCGGGCTGTATCACCTTGGGCTGTTGCAATTCTCTCGTCTTGCGTTCTTCCACTGTATTGCACATCCAGATACGGGTTGTGCTTGTTGGCAAACTGCCAATACCGCGATGACGGCCAGTTCACGGGATGATAAGGCAAGGGATTTTGCAAAGATGAGGGGTCCGGCATGTTTCCAAGGCTTATTATGGAGAGCATATACCGAATTCCCCCAATAATGACACTATCATCCTCGGGAACAAAGGCAAACGTGTTGATAAGTCCTATCACTGCTTGTCGGACGAGGCCCGTCACTAGCTTGGTTGGGGCAAATGCTTTTGCCGAGACATCGTCGGGGGCAGAATTGATAACAGCACTCGCAAGATAGAATTGTTGGGACTTAAAGAACCAATACTCGCATTATCAAGATTGATGTTGGTATAGACGAAGAGGCTGGAATCCGTGATTTGGAGATTGTAACTCGGGAGTCCACTGGCCACCGCTTCCAAGACCAAAGTACCATTCAAATTGGCGCCTGACAGTTGCGATGGACCGACTGTGAGGAAGACTGAATCGAAAATGCAGTACTAATAACAACGAAAGAAAGTAAGCAACAGGCCTGACCATACTCACCATCTGAAATGTGCCGAATCATTCGTGTGATCAGTTGTGAGGCTAAATGCATCAACTTTCTGTCCTAGGAGTTTCACCGTGGGAAAGCTGGTGTAGGTTTGACGGCAATGTCCAATTCTTCAAGGTCACCAAGGACTGCGTCTAGATGTTGCTTGTTATCGTCACAGGGTGTTAGAAAATATAATGAAGTCATCAACATAGACTTGGGCATAGTCACCGTGTTGCTGTAGTGCATGTTCAATTGATGTTAGACATAGGAGATTAAATTACAGAATCCCATAGGGGCAATATGGAGTCTCCTAGCTGCAGTATGATATAACAGTGAGCTTATATTAATCCTCTGAACAGGCTACAAGCTGGTTTAGGAACTCCATAACTGTTGTTGTTGTGACGGCGTGGCAAGAAGCTATATAAGCGAGAGCAGTGTGAAGCCATTTGGCTTCACATCCTAGTCTTTTGCCAGTAGTGCAGCGGTTTTGGCTCCTAGAATGCTCCCTATGAGCCATGCCGTGACAGTTGTTTCAGCGGGCTCTAGGATATTGCTACAGAATTCCCAATTTAAGTGATCCCAAGCCAGTGGAAGCTGATTATGGACAGAATCCATGCCGGCTGCTTTAGCATTACAGAACACAGCTTGGGCATATGTGTGGGGAGTTTGTCCATTGGCAGCATCAGTGAGTGTGTAGCAACTTTTCTCAGGGTTGGATAAGGTCTTTGATGGTCTGTCTTTAAATCATTTGAGCAGGAGCTCAATCCATCTATGCTTGAGATAAAGTTGCCTTAGAGAGTCCTTTTCAAAATCTAGAACCTCCAACGTGTGCCATTCAAGGGCTGATCCGTGGAGACACGAGTAGAGGTTGAGCTAGACAATGTTTTCACCTTTGGCTTGAGCAACATCTTTGATCCTGTCAATAAAGACTAGGACATTCCAGAAATACAGCCGGTTGCCCATGTAGACGATGTGGCCATCGCTGGTGACGTTCTCATCACTAAGGTCCAGGTCGAAAAAGCCTACTTCCTCAGCTCGCCAGTTGGTGTTGCCATTTTACCGGCTTGGACGGGTTGTGTTGCTTGAGGTGGAGGAGGTGGGTTTGCCATGTTTTGCAATGAGCTGTTGGAGACGAGCTTCCTGCTCTGTGGAGAACAGAGGATGGGCAGTCTTACAAGCAGGTTATACAGAGTAACCGACCCCGACACCTCAACGCAAAATACGGGCTCAACGCAAAATTTTTAGGCACCCTAGAAGATATCGCAGAATTTGAAGACAACAACATTATAAAATACTATTAAAAATATATGGGAAATCGAAATAGACTGTCTAATCCTTCTTCTTCGACTTTCGCGATTTTCTTAGGATAATTCCTTTAGCGATGGCCACGTCTTGAAGCTCGGCCATTACCTTCCTCCACCTCTTCCGCAATCGCCTCTTTTCAGCGTTCTCATCAATCTCTTGTTCGATTCGATTAATTCGATGAAGTTGATC
>JSYV01000713.1:0-46103 GCA_000787455.1 Evansstolkia leycettana | reverse complement strand
GTCTTTTCTCTTCTTGATGGTCGCCCATGTCAGGGTCCTCGCCCCGACCACTTAGGTTGAGCCCTATTTACACTGTTTGACGCACTGTAGCGGCTCCCACTTCTTCAAACACGTCTGTGAATGTCCAATAAGCAACCGAGTCCACCGCTCCGATACAGGCGAGCATGGTACGAGTCACATATGTCGCCGCCGGTACATAGTCATGGGCATGGTCTCGAGATGAAGGGCTCGAACTCCACTCGGTCAAATGAATCTCGGCTGAAGGGAAGGGACTCCGTGAGACAATGTCGCGAATGAGTGCGATGTCATTCGGGGAAGCCTCGAGCCCGCGAACACGCCGTACCTCGCGTCCATTCGTATCCAGAGCATAATCCGTCGGATATGGATGACAGGAGACGAAGTCGACAGGGAGTTTCTCCTGGTGGCACCATTGAAGGAACTCTTCGACCCAGACAAGTCGCCAGTTTAGCGAGTCGATATCGGCTGTCTAGAAGTATGTGATCAGCCCATCGATATATTGTGATGGTTGCCACCAAACGAAGCATACGTTTTCAAGGACAGAATGCTGGCTGATATCCTCTGTCTCGCCATCGAATCGAGAGTCTGGAACATAGTTACTGGTCGCGGGCCCGCCGACCCTCAAGCTCGGGTCTACAGCCTTGACTGCGTGTGCGGTTGCGCGGTACAGCTCGTAGTATTGAGATCTGGTGCCGGTGAAGAAAGGCCGCAGGTTGGGCTATGCCATCGTCAACAGGCTTGTTGCTCTCTTCCTCGATTCTGAACGAATACTAACTTCATTCCAGACTTCGAAATACCACTTGGCTATCTCCTCGAGGCCATATCGATCTCGCCAATGCTGCACGATAGTCTGGATCAACGTGGCCCATTTGTTCAGATCTGTTGGTGGACTGCCGTTGGCTCGCCACCAGAAAACCTAGAGGGCTGGATGATTAGACGAGCTGATATTCCTGCGTCCAGATTCTCGCAGACTGGCAGCAGACGAACCGTGTTTAATTCCGTGGCCAACTTCGACGGACAGAATCCAAACTCCACGAACGGTCGAACGCCGTGATCCAACAATGCATCGAAGAGAGTGTCGACATATTGAAAGTTGTAGACTGCCTTGCCATCCACCTCGTCGTATACGTGCATATCGTCGTGGAATAACCCATGGAACCGCACGTATTTGAATCCGCATGCTTGGTGGCATTGACACAAGTGTTGCTGCCAGTCTGCTCGAAGTCCTTCGTTGGCACGGCCAGCGCCCACGACCTGAGACCACAGATGCTTGATCTCTCTATCTGCCGGAGCATTGGCGTTGGCAGTCATGCACGGCGAGACGGCCATGATGGAAATCTTGTCCTACGATCTCGATCCAGCGTCCGAGGTGTTCTGGATCGAGTGGAGTCACTTTCACTCGAGAACCACCGGGGAATGCACTGTTCCCTAGCAATCAACGTATACAACGAATGACACAGAGAGCTGAGAGGGCAGCGCAATCACCTCCAAAACGTGCTGACATCAGAAATGAAATTGCTGTCTCGCCCCCACACGAATATCTGCGGGGTATGCAAACTTAGGATGTTCTCGACTCGATTTAACCGGGCTAGTGCTCGTGCCTGCGCTAGAGGCGAGTGCCTGGATTGCCCTGTCGGTAAGAGCGTGCAGCTATCCCCAGAGTCTGGGTAAATACACGGAGTATACAGACTATCTGATGCACTCGTTGATTGATAATGCACCCACGGATCGGCATTTGAAGGCAACTGAAATCGGTCGAAGACACAAAACAAGCCTTTCCCCATGTTTCGTCTCCGGACTCCACGCTTTCTTAGCAATTAACCGGTGGAGATGTCTGACGTCGCCATGTATACACACGGTCAACTTATAAAAGACGGCGCTGGGAATCGTTTCGTCGGGGTCGATTCCTGCAAATCCAGCCAATTCCCTTGTCATCCTCCGGTCCTTTCTAACTGACACCTCACTCACATCACCATGATCTCTTGATTCACATCGGCCGCAGCCCTTTTCTCGGCCGTCTCCCTGGCCGCTCCTTCCAGGCCATCGTCCGCGGTCCAGATCTCGGTCAATGCAGCGTCTCGCTTCCAGGAGGTCGATGGCTTCGGCTGCTTCCCTGTTCAGTCCGGAGCGTGGCGCGGGCTTTACCATCCTGCGCAATGGCATCGGATCCACCAACAACTCCAACAGCAACTTCATGAATACGATTGAACCGACCAATCCCGGCTCCCCCAATGCCAAACCCGACTACGTCTGGGACCACTACAACAGCGCCCAGTTCCCTCTGTCGCAGCAGGCGAAGCTGCGTGGCGTCCCCTACATCTATGCGGACGCGTGGTCTGCGCCGGGATTCATGAAGACCAACCGTGACGATTCCAGCGGTGGTTATCTGTGCGGAGTGACGAATGCGACCTGCGCATCCGGTGACTGGAAGCAGGCGTATGCCGACTATCTGGTGCAGTATTGGAAGTTCTACCTGGAGTCTGGGGTGAAGGTCACGCACATGGGGTTCTTGAACGAGCCTCAGTTAGATACGACCTACGCCAGCATGCTCTCGGATGGCACCCAGGCGGCCGATTTTATCCGCGTCCTGGGGAAGACGATCGAGAGGGAAGGAATCGATGTGAAGCTCACCTGCTGCGACGGCGTCGGCTGGCAGCAGCAGGAGGCGATGATGGCGGGTCTCCAGGCTGTCGGGTAAGATGGCAAGAGTGCCGAAGACTACCTCTCCGTCATCACCGGCCACGGGTACAGCTCCCCGCCGGACTCGCTGCTGAGCACGAAGCTCAAGACCTGGGAGAGCGAGTGGGCCGATCTGTCCGGCCGGTTCACCCCGTACACCTTTACGAGAACGGCGCCGACGGCGAAGGCATGACCTGGGCGACTCGCATCCAACCCGCCTTTACCAAGGCCAACGTAAGTGCGTTCTTGTACTGGATTGGCGCTGAGAATTCCACGACCAACTCCGGCCTCATCAACATGATCAGTGATTCCGTCATCCCCTCCAAGCGTTTCTGGTCCTTTGCCTCCTTCAGCAAGTTCGTCAGACCCGGTGCTGTGCGCATCGACGCGACCAGCTCCGACTCCGAGGTGACTGTGAGCGCATTCGAGAATCAGAATGGCGTGGTCGCACTGCAGGTCATCAGCAATGCCACTGCTGATACCGAGATCGAGGCGGATCTCTCCAGTATTCGTGGACGTGGACCCGTGTCCGTTATGCCGTACATCACTAGCAATGACTACGATCTGGAGGCACAGAAGCCCATTGTCGTTGGAGCCAATGGCAAGTTCACGGCGTTTGTTCCGGCCAAGTCGCTGGTCAACTTCGTTGTGAGCGGTCACTAAGGGATTTGTGCGAAAGTGGTCGCTGTTATAGATGTATCTCACTGTCTTGGATAATCCGAATGCAGAGTTGATAAAGCCCTTGTCTCAGTGAATCATACACTGTGCTTCTTCTAATCTTTCCACCTATTGAGATCGTGTCAGAAAATGCCTTGGCCCCGGTGCATCACCGTGGAAGACTCGCAATCTCGCTTACTTTACCACAGTAGACTTGGCTTAGATTCGGCGATATCAGCATCGAGTCCGAACCATTTTGTATCCCAAGCCTGACGTGGAATGATCTTGACTACGTATTCTTGTAGCTTGCGGGGAAAGCTTGGTTGATGCAGGGATACTGGGAAAGGATTCATACTACTTCCTACTCGTGCAAAAGTCAGATTGCAATAACAAATGGGAACGTACTGTACAACACTGTAGAAGTCGATCATTGAGGATAACCATCATGTATATTCGTGGCCATACAGAATCCTGACCGGCCTCGTTCTATCCAACGCTAATCGTACAGAGAGAGGAATTAATTAAGCACTTTATCTCGAGCTCCGGCCACGTCTCATTGGATCTCTATGTCGCGTGTTGTAGTACATTTTGCGAACAGTCTGCATCTCCATCTGACGGGCAACAATCATGACTCGCAATGGATACTGCCGACATCGACTGGCTGGGGCGTAGAATGTTCGCCAGGCTGGAGGTGGACGACCATGCCCATGCAATTGGGTGCCCTGCAACGAGTTTCCTGGTGAGCGCAAGAGATATGGTTGGGTTATGTCGGTCGAGAGATCAGTTCTTACGTGAAGACATGGCACTTTTTGCTCACTGCAACCATCGAGATCTCCCTATTGATCGTGAGCTCCAGAACACTGTCCTCTGACCTGACTCAGATAAGAGACTGGTTCTAGTACTTACTCTTCATCCACATTCGTGCAATCGTCCAGCGTTGCTTTCACGGACTTGGTTTCTTTGGCATTTGTGATGTAGACCTGGTGGATGATTAACTGGCATGTTTACAGTCGTTTGGGCTTCGAGGACGTGAAACAAATGGAAGCATACAGTGGTTGTGCTCGGCTTAGCCAAAGTTGATGCTGCCAGAAGCATCAAGCACAAGACTGTCGTGAGTTTGAAGCCTGCCATCTTCGCTCAAGAAATCCGCAGAGAAGCAGAATGATAAATGTTCTTGGTGGATACCACAGGCGGGTGTACGCGTTGGAGTCGAAGATGGTATATAAATCACAACGTGTGTAACCGCAATCAGGGGTTTCTGTAATCAACAGTCGATCCAATGCAAGGGAACTGTAGATTCATAACTCTGTCCAATTGAATCCTTTCAACCGGCATTAAAACTTTTTGCATTGCTTGGTTTAACGTCGGACTTTTGAAGATGGATCAGGGCTATGCTGATCCCTTCCATTCCGCAGAACTATTGTCCATCCCTTGCATCGAGACAGGGCGCCAGTTGGACAAAACAGGAGTCTGCAAAGAAATAAACACTCTTGCACCCTGATATATTCTTCATGGATAGTCCCTTTGGAGCGGCCTTTCATGCGTCTGCATGAAGTCCTGATAGACCATTGTTGAACAGCTTCAATGCCGTGTCCTCGACAGCAACTGAGCAAACCATTCGGTAGCGTCCTTATACTCTTCTTGCCCGCTCATTGGTGAGAGAGAAAATTATCTCTCGATGCGACCAAAGAAGGAGGAGATGTACTATATCTCGTCATCCTTGGTAGTTCAGAACGCGGTTTGCATCATGGAGTTACAACATGCCATATCCGACAGGAGGAGATAATACGATTCTGTACCGCAATGATGTTGGACACTATCAAAGATAGGCTGTCTTTTCGATGACTAGTAGTTTAAGATTGGTAGGACAGTTTCTGGCCATATCTCAGATCTGATCATCTCCATATTCACACGAACTGTGTCAATATCCCATTGATCTTGAGTTCTAGAACGAGGCATTGTGATGCAACAATCCGCTCTCCAGCTGCTCATGGTGAGCTCAAAAATGTGTCGTTTCCATGCGATGCAGACTGGCTATTCCTTCGCATCGCGACGTTTGACATGCACAGTGAGATTTCTTTGTCTGGCCCCAAACACATTGTCTGGCAACCAATCTGGACCCACCATCTCGAGAGTATAATGGCGCAGCACTTCGGGAACAAGTTTGTGGAGCTCACAAAGGGCTAGCTATAGATGGGCACATGCCGAGTCAGCTTCGTTGAGTATCAGGTCAGAGGCGCCAACAGACGTTGGGCGAGACTTACATTTTTTCCAATGCAGGTCCGCGTACCAGCGCCGAAATGGAACATATGCTTGTCCATCAGAATCTTGTCCCCCTCGATCCATCGCCAGGGTCGATACTCGTCCGCATCATCGCCGAAAATGGCCTTGTCATACTGGATCACTGCCGCATTGAGCCCGACCCAATAACCAGCAGGGATATATTTGCCACACAGTTCCACTCCCCCAGCGGGGACGAGACGAGGTAGACTCAATCCCAGGCTGGGATGCAGACGCATGGCTTCCTTGATACAGGCGCAGAGGAATGGCAATCGGAGTGCCTCCGTAAACCTCACTGGCGAGCTCAGCTTTCCACTGGAAGCAGCGATGTCGAGCTCTCGCTGCAATTCGCGGTACACGGAAGGGTTCCTGATCAAATAGTAGAAGACGGCGCGAAAGGCAATGGCGACCGTATCGGTCCCAGCGACACTGAAAAGCACAGACGAAGAAACGTATTAGCAGAATCCCTGACGATTGGTACCACAAAGGCAATAAAAGAAAGGCACTTACAACGCAGAGTATGCATCAAACTGAACCTCTTTGACGCCATAGCCACGTTCTTCTCCCTTCCCCTGCTGAATGTCTAACAACTGCTGCATCATATCACTGCGTTGTCCCCCGGCCGCACGCTTGAGTTGACGGCAGCGTTCGGATACGGCATCTCTGGAGGCATCTGCGATGTAATCGAGCGCTTTCACGGCCTTACGGATGGCGGGAACGACAAAGGCAGAGCCGAAGATCAATGGACGCAGGTAGGAAGGGGCTGCAGAAGCGACGGCCAAGACCGGCATCACTCGATCCTGAGACCGGATGTAAGAACCGACATCGCGGCCCTGTTCCATGAACCCGAACATATGACCAAAGAAGACCTCACCGATGACATCGAAGACGTACCTAGTGGTGATGTTAGCACTACCAGCATCCCATCGCATTGTTGGTGATCTACATCTGCAGCCACAATCCGAGATTGAAAATTCCCGATCCATCAGCATGCTCGCCGAGTCGTTTCACGAAGAGCTTCGAGCACTTGTCAATGTAGTCCTCCGACTTCAGAACGTTGGTGAGCGTGTACACCGGATTGACGGTCCGCCTGCGTTCGGCATGCACTTTCTCATCGTTGGCGCTGAACAGGTCCGGAACTTGGCTCATCTTCGTGTTCGCCCAGGGAGCATAGAAGTCAGTCTTGACGAGCGGGTTCTGCGAGCGATAGACGGTTCTGAGCGCAGTTGGGTCGGCACAGGACACCTCGTTGGGATTGATTCTGACCAGTGGGCCGTACTTCTTGTGAAGCTGGCGCTGTGTCTGTGGCATGTCGCCGCGATAGACCTGGAGCATGTACCAGGATCGAGTAACAGAGGCCCAGAAGGGTCCTGGGATTGAGCTCAGCGGGTGGAGAGTCCTGGTGTAAATGATCCAGACAGTCCAGTAGAGGACCGAGATCAGTACCAGCCAAAGCCAGACCGGGCAGCCACCAAGATCAGACAACATACTGACTTCAGTTGATAACAAAGCCAGAAGCAACGAACGACGCGATGGTTTGGGTGGGCGGCGAGAGGAAGTAAACGCAAGACGACACAATTCGATGAGTCGACAATGGAGAGGACAGACTCGTTGCGCAAGACCGAGATTCACTGTCGCAACTTCCCTTCCCTCTGGCCATTCACTCAGTTGCGCTGGGAGTGTCACCCGTCGCGGTTAGAGGCCATCATCAAAGACGCATTTATATGGGATTCCCTTCGAGTTAGGTCGTAGAGACCGGTGCAATGGATGTGCCCCTTTTCCATGTTTTCATCCTTTGTCTCCGAGACAACTTGTGCCCGGCCGGCCTTGGGATAATCTCGAGGGTGGCATGTTTTCCTGGCAAACTATAAGAAGCCATCCAGCGACAAAGAAAACTGTGACATCTCTTGCATACCGATCACTCTGGAGCCGCGAATTGACATGCCTGTATGAACGTTGGCGATCCAGGTTTTGGGTCAGGGGGGAAGCTGTTCTTTGTTGCTGTCCCCCTCGATACTGCTGCCAATGGAGCTTCTAACCGACGCTAATTATGACACTGGAATTCGCCAATGCCCTTGAGCGATGCTGAACGGTGGCACAAGTCGTTCATGTTTGGATGGGCCGATGCTCGTAGTTGATATCCACTGGTTCTCTCGATGGCATCACCAAAGCATGCCGGGTTCGGCAGTAGACTCGTTCCCAGCAACCATTGGGAGGAATTCTGTTGAGCTACGATGGTTGGTCCCTGTCAGAATAAAGATTACTTGTCTGTGCCCGGATACGGATCACCAGACTTGATTTCAGTCCATGTAGCTGAGGTCGGTGTACCTGTCGATCAACCTGATATCAGTTGAAGTGCGTTGTATATATGACAATCTATGATATAGCATCATTTAGTACCACCAGTGTCATTCCAAAGACGAATAGTGATCAACCTTTGTTAGCAGTTTCCTCTCTGCCTGGTATACGTATATAAATACACAAATGGCGTGTATATATATATATATATTGATATATACATACATTTTCATCGTCAGGGACAACTCTCTGCGTGAAAAACTAGGATTCGATTTGTCCCTTCAGATGAGGAAAGATATTCTTCTTCTCTGCAGTGCATGTGGAGGACAGCCTTGTTCAAAGTCAAGTCGAGCATGACGGCGTTGGTGGTTGGAGCCTGGAGGCATCCATGACGGCATCCATGGATGACTCTGGCATGCACTCACTTTGGACGATTTGGCGTGCGCTTTGGGACCTGGAGATCTGGTCTTTGATTGAGACTAGTACTATTCTGCCATCATTAGTCCTGACTGGGACAAGATCCAGTCTCTGGGTCGAGCCGACTCATCCTCCGCAATGGTTGGTGATGGGCTTAGATGTCCAAATCGGAGCATTCCAAGGCCTTCTACAGAATAAAGGTATAGGTCTGCATCAGATACTTACCGAAACACTCGTACGTGGAACACTCTTCATCCATCACAGAATATTGCAGCCTCTTGTAATGGTTACATCCGCGTTCCTCGCCAGTCCTTGTCATTTGTCTGCTTCCTGCATGTCCATCCTCCTCTCTCCATGATCTTCATTGCCAAGCATCAACATCACCGGAGAATACGGTGATTTCGCAGGATTGCCGATAAGAAAGACCAACAAGAGGCATTCGACCCAGTTTGACCTTGTGGTTGTTAGCATCTTCGGCGATACGACACCAGTACGACAGTGCAGGTGTGAATATCTTCTGGATATTTCTCAAGCCGACGTCTCCTCCACCAAGTCTTGTCACCATGGGACAGAAGGCAGCGGTAAAGATTATACTCGCCATGACTGCTCTTTGCATCATCGCTGCAATCACTGCCGTGCTTGCTGTAGCCGGCACGGCGAAAGACGTGCCCATCTCCCATGGACGCTCTGCAGCTGCAGCGCTCGTATCGTCAGCGGGCGATGCGACGATTCTTCCAGGATGGCACATGCAATCTGTCCTGCACACGCCAAACGATATGACAGCCTTGTCGGAGCCGGGTGTGAATGTGTCTTCATGGTATCGTGTCAGTCCTCGAGCGACAGTCATGGCCGGTCTGATCGAGAATGGAGTATACAATGACACCGACCTCTTCTACTCCAACCACCTGGAGACGGAAGTAGATATGTCCCTTTTCACCGAGGGATGGTTCTACCGGGAGGAATTCACCGTCCAGCCAGCCTCTGGACAGCACTACTTTCTCAAGACAAACGGCATCACGTCCAAGGCCGACATCTACATGAATGGTCATCGGGTGGCATCGAGTGATTTCCAGGTTGGGTCCTATGTCGGCCACAAATACGACGTGACCCAGTATCTTCGACGGGGGAACAACTGCGTTCTGATCAAGGCATATCCCACCAATTACTTGCGCGATTTAGCGATGGGCTTCCTCGACTGGAACCCTTACCCGCCTGATAATGGCACGGGTGTCTGGCGTGACGTGGAAGTGCTTCAGACTGGACCCGTCTCCATGTCTGCTCCTCGCGTTGTCACCGATTTCAAGGATCCTGGTGCCAAAAGGGTGGCAATTACGGTGAAGACGGACTTGGTCAATTACGAGGACAAACCATCGATTACAGTGCTCGAGGGACAGATTCACTCTGCAGATGGGTCGCAGAAGATCCCTCTGTTGCAGTCAGTCAGACTCAACCCCAAGGAAGAGAAAACGGTTTCCTTCACCGTGCAGCTGAGCAACCCCAAGATCTGGTGGCCAGCGCTGTGGGGAGATCAACCGCTGTACATCGTCAATATGAACGCCTCCGTCGGTGGCACTGTCTCAGATATCGCCCCTGCTCGCCATTTCGGCATACGCCATGTTACCTCGCAGGTCAACTCGCACAACGACACGGCCTTTACGGTGAATGGACAGCCATTCCTCGTTCTTGGAGCTGGATACTCTCCAGATTTATTCATGCGCTGGGACGAAGACCGCGTGCGGAGGATCTTCCAGTACATGCTGCATATGGGGCTGAATACGGTCCGCCTGGAGGGCAAGCAGGAGCATCCCGAGCTTTATGATCTCGCGGATCGCATGGGCTTGATGGTCATGGCGGGCTGGGAATGCTGCAACAAATGGGAAGGATGGGAGGTAAGAATACTGCGTGCCCTTTCTGCTCGTGTTCAAGCACTCTGACCTGTAAACGTTACAGTACAATGGTGATGCCAAGGGAGTCAAGTGGAAGGACCACGACTACTGGATCGCCAACTATTCCATGCTTCACGAAGCAGCCTTGATGCAAACCCATCCGAGCATGCTGGCATTCCTCGTGGGCTCAGATTACTGGCCAGACGACCGAGTCACGACGATCTACGTCGACGCGATGAGCCGGATGGACTGGCCCAATCCGATTATTGCATCCGCCAGCAAACGAGGCTATCCCAAACTTCTCGGGCCTTCTGGTATGAAAATGGATGGCCCATATGACTGGGTGCCGCCCAACTACTGGTATGGCGATGAACTGGGCGCAGCCTTTGGGTTTGGTTCAGAGCTCGGCGCTGGCGTAGGCACACCGGAGACTCGCAGTTTGAAGAAATTCCTTTCCATGAACGACCTCGAAGCGCTGTGGACGAAACCGGACGAAGGGCTGTATCATATGTCTACTAATGTGTCGGAGTTCTACGACCGGTCGATCTACAATGGAGCGTTGTTCTCGCGGTATGGCAAGCCAACCAGTCTCGATGACTATCTTCTCAAATGCCAGTTGATGGATTATGAAGCGACTCGGGCAGAGTTTGAAGGCTATTCAGCACGGCAGAATGACAAGCGACCAGCAACAGGAGTGTAAGTCCTTCCACAGTCTTTGTCGTCATGATAAACAGCAGCAAGCTCGCTGACAGATTCACCAGGATCTACTGGATGCTCAACGGCGCCTGGCCGAATCTCCACTGGCAACTCTTCGACTATTACCTCCGTCCAGCCGGTTCGTACTTTGGAACCAAGACAGGATTACGTCCCGAGCATGTCTCTTACAACTACAACGACCACACCATCTACCTAATCAATCATTCGCTGAAAGGCAACAGCAAGCGCACAGTATCAATCGATCTTATTGACACCAAGGGAAAGAATCTAGCGCACAGGCAAATCACAACGGAGACCGAGCCCAACTCATCGAAAAGACTCGCTCCCATCCCCGGCATTGATAAAATCCAAGAGGTTGCATTCCTGAAGGTTGTCTTACAGGATCGTGTTGGCACGACCCTGAGTCGCAACGTATACTGGCTCTCGCGAACCGAGGACGTTCTCGACTGGGACAATTCCACCTGGTATTCTACTCCCGAGACCTCGTATGCGGATTATACAGCCCTCAACCAACTGTCGTCTGCATCTCTGAAGACGACGATACAGAAGCCGGCAGGGAAAGCAGGAGCATCGCAAGCTCAGATTACCCTCGAGAACAAGTCCGATGTGCCCGCTTTCTTCGTTCGGATGGCTCTTATTGATCAGAAGACGCAAGACGAGGTTGCTCCAGTTTACTGGTCTGACAACTATGTCACGCTTTGGCCTAGGGAGACCCTGAGATTGACTGTGGGAGTGGATGACCACTTTTCCAACGCGGCTGTTGAGATCACTGGGGCGAACATTGGGAAGATGACAGCCAGAGTATCACCATGAGGGCGGGCTTGCCACAGGTGAGGTGACAGGGATTGAGATTCGAGGTTCGATGGAACGATTACACGTCCGAAATACGGCCGCATATGGAAATTTGGAGGCTTGCTTTTGTTGACAGATTTTGCTGCTAGTTATTGGAATCAGGAAATTCTGTTAACTAGTCATAAGAATACATAGGACAGATACATATGATATGAACTTGCTGAAATCATAAATGAATAAGTATCATATTGCATCATGGCGGGAATATAACGGAATCAGCGGATAAAGCAGAAGACAAGGCATCAGATGTTGTAAACAACGTCGACCAGCGGACCTTGCCTATCGATGGACTAAACCGGTCCTTGCCATTGCGTGCTCGTCTTCTTAACTCTGCCCTTTGGACTGCTGCCCTCTTCATCCTTTTTATCGACTTCAATTTTCATCCCGATCCCCGCGTCGAGCCTCGTCTCCGTAACAGTCGTCACGACGCTCCGATGAATGCGCAGAAGGTCCTGATTAACTGACGGGCTGCCGTCCCAGGGCTCCGTCGGGCTATCCCTTCCATTGGAGAAAACCGTCGTGGTCGTGACTGGGGCGGGGTGTGATCGCGACGGATTGCTGAAATCGTGGAGACTGACGCTTCGGTGAGATTGGCCATGCTGTCGCTTACTCGGTCGGTCCTGAACTGCAGGAGTCTGTCTGTAGGAACTACCGCGCGTTCTGGAGATGACTGCAGAAAGAAGCGGTCGTAGAGTCGCAGTGCATGCGGCGACGATCCCGATTCCGACTTCCACGGTGGACCAGATGGCGAAGTCGGTGGTTTTCCCTGAGTAGTGTTAGTTGTGGCATGTGGCATATATGGCCGGGGAAGAAGAGGGATGATGGATACATAAGAAGTCCGTGTTGTCGCCCATGGTCGGTATCCACGGGATACGGATTATCGTCGCCATGCTTCCACTGCTGTCGTCAGCCTTGCATTCCATCGATGTCCCAGCTCTGATACGGAGGAACGCTCGTACATGGCCGCGAATCCCAGAATCCCTGCAACCATGAATTTGACCCTCTTCGACATGTTGAGGTCTCGCACGATAAAAATGGGCAAGAGTCCAAACGTCCAATCCGCAACAGCGTTCAGCGCAGAAGCAGCGAACGTCGCGGCGACAACAATAGACGGGTTCATACAACCATCTCTGGAGATTGTCCACCAGGCGGAGATTGGTCGGCACTGTAACACGGCCAGGAGCAGGTAGAAGAGTCCGAAGACGACAGATCCCAGCGCAAATAGTCGCAGAATCCAGATATGGAGCGTACGGATGGTGATGCGCAGGAGGAAGAACGCGACGGATACTTTCAACAGACAGGCGCTGATGATCCAGAAGACTTCGCAGAACCACCAGAACTGGCGCAAATTAGAATTAGCTGCGCGCGTCACAAGTATTATACGATGCAAGGGGCCGTCATTACATGAAGAGCCTTTTCGGCATGTTCGACGGTCAAATCCGAGAGATGTCTGCCGGTTCCATATATCACTCCTCCTAGCTGGGCGGCGAGATACGCGCTGTAGAAGAGCTGGAAAGGGAGACTCAGTCTTCTGTGGTCATCCTCTATTTAGAGCGATCGGAGATGTATGGATGTATGATACCTGCGTGGCAACCATCAACCAGTCATCAATGCCAAAACACATGCGCATAAAAGCGCGGACAAAGACTCGCAACGGAACCGCCAGCCATGTCAGGACCCAAAACAAGATATTCACCGCAAGAACCTGAGGACCCTTGTCATCCATTTGGCTACATAGCACTGGGGGAACCGGTGGTTTTTGGATCTCAGACACAGACAGTGAGAGGCGAAGGGGCGAGAGCAGCATTAAAGATCGCCAACGCAAAGCACCTCAATGTGACGACACATTTCTCCAGGAGGTGGATCTTCTGTGCTGATATTTTTCGCTTTCATACGACGGAGCTATTACAATCATACTGCCCATGCACTGAAACGCCACAGTCAAGGGGGTTCTTCCTGATGCATATTGCAGATCTGTTACAGAGTATCACAGCTGCACATGCAAGAAAATGCACACTTTATGCTGATTCACCGCAAAGCAAAATACCAAGGGTACCGGTCGAGCTGCCGATTTGAGAGCCTAGGCCTTGGGTAATGAGGCTGGACGAGTGAACCGTGAAGATTTGGCGTCCGAGGTGGCGCTGGGATGGACTCATGGTTGGAGAGATTTGGTATACGAGACTGAAGAACACAAGTGATGGCCCTGAGGATGTATGAAAGTTCAACAAACGGAGGAGTGATGCTATTGCATTGTTCAACTTTAAAATCTGCGATGGTCTGTGTACGCTGTACAGTATCTAGTCAATATAATACAGGCATTCTGTCTTGCATATTCCCATTTGGAGTCTAGATCCTCTGTTAATTACCAGTTTATAGTCCAGGAGTGCCGACTTCCGACTGTCACCCACGAGGACTCGCCGAGGCCTGCACGAGTTGTGGAGAAGAGCCGCCAGCCTAGTGGCTCATACTGAGGCAGCCATGCTGAACTTAACAGCCCATTCGGGTTTGGATGGATGTTTGATCGCGCGTCAACTCCAATCACGGACGAGTTGGCACCGTTAGCCTGTAACAAGGGGACAACAGCACGAGCTGGACCTTTCTGCATGTGATACAACTATACATATAGCGTGTTGAGTGTCATCACTGGAGATAGTCAGGGCTAAGAGTCGCAGTCCCCTGACGGAACAATAATGGAGAATAGCTCTAGCAAGACGGTGATTGATCATCTACGGAGTATGGAGTTTACAGCTAGTTGCTTTTCGAGACGAGGATCGCCATGTGGATATGCCAGCCGATGAAAGATCCCACTCGATCATGTCAAGTCTGGTAGCGATGAGAGGAGGATTCGAGCAATTTACTTCTGTTTGAGCAGCGACGTCAAAGGAGAAACTGCTTCGTCAAAAGACAGCACGCAGCTTTTTACCCATCTCAGAACATATTTCTGTTCTCTATGGACACGGCCCATATATTGGCAGTGTTATATATCTAGGGAATACCAAATTAATCTGCAATACGCATGTGGATCTGAACCTCTTCCCGTTTCTCCCCGAAACAAATAATGCAGCACTGCCCATTTTGCTGTTTGAGCTCGAGTTCGTTCTTGATCATCGGAGCCAGTTACTGTCCATACGATTCTCTTTTCTGGCCTCTTTCAGCCATATATACTAGAGTGATTGCTCTTTGGCAGTACAATTAAGGTCTATAAGAGCAAGACTATGCATTATTCGCACAGGAGAAACTCGCTCTGCTGGGATTATCATGCAGCGATTTTCCCGACACATACAGACCGAGGCCACACTGGATTCATGAGATTAGTCGAGACACAATCTCGAAGGTATATATATGAAAGTGTGCCAGTGATGGGAAACGTACTATGCAAGCCCCAACACCGACAATGAGGACATTGACCATCGTGAGGATAATCTTTCGTGGTGAGGAGAAGTACCAGCCCCGGTTGAGATAGAGCCAGAAGATACCACTGAACCCGTCTGTGGATAAGGCAAGGTCAGCTTTCGATTCAAAACAGGCAGAGGTGTCTCTTCTTACAGGTAAACCAGCTGGCGAATAGCGATGCCTTATCAGTAGGAATTGTTAGTGTCCGTCTGGAGTATGCGAGCCGAGACACGTCGATCGACAACAACTCACCACCAACCCCAGCAAATCATTAAAGACAGGAATTGCTTCGGCAATGACCCAGGCGACAACCCATAGAACGAGGGCGATGGCGACCCACGATCCTACGGCAACAAAGTCGCGCTCGTGCATGCGGTCACTGTTGCGGAAGAGACGCACATACACGTATTTGCATGCAACATGGCCATTGACAACACCGGCAATGATAATCTGTTGAACTGAATATTAGGTCGATACAATACCAATGGTGAATTGCCTAGGAGAAGACGCACAGTGGGCAACGCAATGCCGTACGCCACCTTGCGAACAACGGGGCCCGTAGAACCCAAGGCCGGCGAGGTGACCTCCACTCCTGCATAACAGTATATAACCACCGCAGCGATAATATAGAGGCAGACATCAGAGCCCTGCAGGAGAAGCAATGCCTTTGGATAGTCACGAGGATCTTTCAACTCGGCCATGAATCCGAAGAAGGCGACATGTCCCGCTGATCTCAGGGAGAAGAAGATTAGACGACGACTTGAGATCAAGGCGAAGCGATAGACTCACAGAACGCAAAGACAATATTGCACAAGGGTCCGAAGGCGTGATACAGATCGGTTTTCACCGTCGCATCCACCTTACCCTGGCCGGGACGCTGTATGCCGACGCCGATCATTGTGATCAAGACCGCTGCGATTATACTGATGAAGGCTACGATTTCCATAACAATGAGCGAGCCCAGAAGCCTAGTGCACCATCTCCAGAGTCGAAAGGGACTTACACGCAACAGACAGGAAGGACATCTTGACCAACGTCCGGGGAAGACAGAGAACAAAGGAAATGACCAATCCCACCACCCCGAACACAATAGAGCAGGTTCCATGCTCGGTAATAGCGTTCATCGCCACCGTAAAGGTCAGGATATGACTGGCCATGATGAAGACAACAAGCAGTAGCTGGCCGGTGCCGAGTAATTCACGGCCAAAATTTCCCATGAGCACCTCGCCGGCATCAGCCATGCTGTGGATGTGAGGATAACGCCATTTAAACTGCCCGATCACATAGCCGGTGTATGTGGCCATGAGTCCCAGTCCGACCAGCAGGATGATTGCACTGCATCGTCATCAGCGGATACCCTCTTCGGTGATGGGCAACTGTTGAAGGACTGAGTTGTTTGTATCAGGTTGAGTGCAGTGACAACTTACGGGACTAATCCCAAGGCCGCGACAGCAGCTGGCAATGACAGAATCCCGAGGGAGACCGTCTCCGCGACCATAACTAGGGATTGTCAATCGATGAAGGTTTTGAAAGCGCTCAAGCAGATTGCATACGCATGCCACATTGCCTGTGAATACCAGCATGTCAATCTCCCATGTCGATATTGGTCCACGGCTGGCGATAATTTCCACTCACCACCACTTCAACACTTTATACTTGACTTCAGCAAACCTCTCGTCTCCGAACGCATCTTGCACAACACTGGGATCGTGTTGCTGCTTCTTCTCTAGATCGCCCAGTTCCTGCGGGTTGTCGTCACCAGCCGAATCGGCGCAAGGACTCATAGCTGCGTCGCCGTATCGAGACACCCTGTTTGACGCTGTATTGCCTCCACTGGGTCAATGGGTGTTACCAATATTTCAGCGGTTAGATTCGACGTAACAAGACCTTGTTCTTGGATGATTATGGCACAATAACTGACAGCTGAAAGGTACAGCGCCGCGGGGAAGAACAGCAATGACTCCAGCGCTCGGTATGTATTCTCGAAAAAATGGCCCACCCCACTGACTGTGTGCGATAACAAGTCTGGATCCGACTCCCGAGGGTGTAAAGGCTTCAAGAAATATCTTTCAAATCTTTGCCGTCTGGTCGATCTGTGTGGATCAAGCAGTGGAACTCGGTTATGAGAAGTGATGCGATGGAACCAATCCCGCACAACCCAAAACGTAACAAAAATCTACAAGCAGTTAAGGAGTCGAGCAGATCTATATTATTCACCAGTATTGCCGAGAGACATCAAATTGATGGAAGTTGGGCTGCTGTCGTTCATTTGGAATTGCTGCGGAGAGTTGTTTGGATATTTACATCGTGAAGTGATTATATAGAGTATAGTCGCTCAGTACTTTAGCCAAGCAGATTGAATTGATGCTTGCCTTTTGGCATACACCAGTCGAGTCTTTACTCCACCACATACCTTAGTCCTTAGGTTTGGTCCATCCCCACTGTCCCTACTGAACCCGAACCAAGAGGTGAATTAACACGAATCTTCGTCGTCCATGAGTAAGTTACAACATAATCAGACATCAGATGAAGCATTTTCCAGGAATTCTTCACCTGTCTTCTGTTCATCAAAACGGCCACGCCCTTCGACCTCGATTTTCTCAATTTCGGCATTGAACTGAGCCATGCGTTTGGCGAATTCCTTCTCTTCCTCCCAGGTAAACGGACTCTTGCTCGCGAAGAGGAAGTCGATTTGCTCCAGGGTTCGACCGGCGGTTTCGGGGAAGAAGCAGTAGATGATGGGAATGTAAGCGAACATCGCTGCTCCGAAGACGTAGAATGTCTATGCCATAGAGTTGTTAGAGTTGATTTATTTGCTAGAGAAAAGAAGAGATACGCTTGAAACATACCTTCTCGTTGATCCCAGCAAACATCACTGGCACGAGGAGTGAGCCACCGCCAAAACCAACCGCCCAGCCGGCAACACCAAAGGCGTTGCCTTTGGCACGCAACCAGGTGGGAAAGATCTCCGTTGGATAGATGAAGGGGATCATCAGCCATGAGGAGCTGAAGACGAGCACGTATACGAAGACCATGGCTGCTGCTGCAGTTCCGTATTGCTCGGCCTGGTCGGGGTTGTTGAGGGCTCCGCGATAGAGACCACCACTGGAAACGATGGGTGTCAGCAACCTCGTCTTAAAAAAGGAAGGGAATGCGAAAGAGGAAGAAACGCACATAATGAAGAGAATCGCACTGAGAACGACGGCTCCCCAGTAAAGCGTTCGCCGACGTCCAACTCTGTCCAATGTGAACGCCGCAATTGCTGTACCCAAAATCCCAACCGTCATGCAAAGCGCGGAGAGCCAGTTAGACTTGAGATCATCAAAGCCAGCCGTCCGATAGATGGTGCCCGAGTAGATGACGACGGCCGCAATGCCTGTCCCGTACTGCATGAGCACCTGCAGCCAGAAGGCAAGCTGAATGCGTCGACCAATGTGAATATCCCCCGATCCAATTCCAAGGAACATCTTGATGTAGCTGCTGCTCTGCGACTCCTGTTCCATCTGCACGACGGCAAGAATTTCCCGGATCTCCTGCTGCACGGCCGGATGGTCCCGGTCCCCATCGCCTCTGAGTTTGGCGATGATCTCAAAGGCCTCGTCGTTTCGTCCCGCTTTTACGAGCCACCGGGGAGACTCCGGAATGAGGAATGTGCCGATAATAAGAAGGAAAATCGGGATCGATTGGCAGCAGAACTCGAATCGCCAGCGGAACGCTCCTCCAGCATATTCGGTGAATGAGGTGCCAAAGCCGATCCAGGAAGATACGGAAATCCCGGAAAAGTTGGCCAGGAAGGTCAGTGCGATCATTTTTCCACGGTGTGCTGCCGGAGCCAGCTCCGCGGTCCATGAGGGCGCAATAACGATGATGAAGGCCACTCCCACGCCAGCCACGATCCGCGCACAGAGCATATGGGCGAGGTTCTGTGCGCTGGCCTGAAGGACCACGCCGGCGAGACACCAGAAGCAAGCCATCCAGATACCTTTGATCCGGCCGTAAGCATCGGAAAAGGCGCCCGCCCAGAAGGCTCCCAGGAGAGCGCCAAAGTAGTACATGGCGACAATCCCGCCCTGGAGAGAGGGCTTGATGACTTTGCCATGTTCGTCCGCGAAACCCATACGACGCTGTTAAGAATCACGATCAGTGAACAGAAGGTTTTGAAAAGACAGGATTGAAGATCTTCTGATCACATACGCCATATTCCGGGGCTACATTGACGGCGCCCATAACACCCTGACTCATGCCTTCATAGGAAATGGCAATGGCCGACACCGCAGTGATCAGCCGGAGCAGTTTCGGTCCTGAGACCGTTCTCCAGTATGCTCGTTCAAACATGGTGAAAATCTATGCAAGAGAGAAACACCCAGTGAAGAATTGAAGTGAAGACTGGGAGATTTGAGCCCAGAATGAAATGTTGAAATGTTTATGTGCCCCAACTGGGAGAACAACGGGCCGGTTTATAGACGGTCGATCGATGCTGCATTCAGACGGTCTGAACCCCGTGGGGTTTGACCTCCATGTTTCTGCTTGCCAAGTTTTAGTTGGAGAGGAATGGGAACAATCTCGGGGTTTGATCCACGACTCGATGATGACGAGGTGGAGATTAGGGTTTGGGGGTGAAGCGATCCATCTCGTCTCGAATTTCCCGATTATGCAGTTCTTCCCGCAGCAGTTTCGGCGCGAAATTGCCATAAATCCATCCCGAGGTTTATCCCTTTGAAACCCCCAGCCAAAGTGGGAAAATCGAGACGGAATGGACAGCAACTGACAGGAGATGATGTGAAACCATTGCCGTTTTCCTTCTTTCTGGTGCCACATATTTTTCTCGTCTCGAGTCCTCGACACGACTCACCCATTTGATAGCTGTCAGCACCTTCCCGCCAGAATCCTTCATCACCAAGATGGGGAAGCTTCGCTCCAAGGAGGGATGGTAAGTGTTCCCCGCATTCGATCTCCACGTTCACCTCCATCTTATCTGGAACCGATTGCTGAAGACCCTGCAGCTTGACTTGCCGGAAGCGGCACGTAAAGTGTATGGATGATATGCCACGGATAATACCACCGATCAGGCCGAATGCTGCAGCTAACCACCCGATCCAGGCGATCAAGTCAAACCCATATGTGGACAGTGCCAGAAACGTCATCGACCCTGTCTTCGGGAAGAACCATCCAGCATCAGAATCAGACCGTATCAACCGCGGCAATCGAAAAGAGATTCAACGACGGCTAAAGAAACGCCCGATGTGCAAGAGACTAATTTGGAATTCCCATCGGAGGACGCAGTGGTCGAGGGCACAACGACTACGGGAACACAGACGGCTGCGGTCCAGGTTCCTCGCGGCCATTTCCCCAGTGGTGAAGGCTATAGTACTACATTCTATAGCGGAAATACCTCAATGACATCCACATACGACTCGCAACCTCCTCCTACCTTGATGTCCGAGCACACTAATGACCCCATATCTCATCCCTATGTATCGCCACCGGGACTTCCTCTGATGACATCTCCCGCCAACACGACAACGTCCCCATACTACAACGTGGTCGGGATACCCATTTCGCAACTGCTCCTACCAGAATCCTCAAGCCCTTGGTCTCCCGCTTCGCCCGCGGGGACGGTCAGCTCTCCATTGACCTATAAGGAAGCTTATTATGTGCATCACTTCGCGACGCAACTCGGGCGCTGGCTAGACTGCACCGATGCGTCTCGGCAGTTCACCCGGAAAATCCCCGTCCTGGTCCAGACGTCACCGATCTTGCTTCATGCGGTGCTCTCTTATGCGGCACGACACCTGGGAGATGCCGAGATGGCCGAGCAAGCCCACGAGCGATGTGTGGAGCTGCTCATTCCGTCCCTCAGCTCGGAGACGGTGGCGGACGATGACATTCTCCTTTGTGCGATTGTCATCCTCCGGGTGTTTGAACAGTTGAATGGTAAGAATAAAATTGAGCCTGCCCTGAATAGTACTTCCGTTCGAAAATTAATAAAGGGAACCAACAGTCATGGTCACCGGAAGCGACCAAGAGCGGCATCTCGCCGGCTGCTCGGCTCTCTTGCGGGCATCGCAGGGACGAGAAGTAGACCCGTCAGTTCCGGGGTTACGCCAGGCGGCATTCTGGGTTTACATGCGTCAATGCCTCTACAACGCCTGTGTTCATCAACAGGCCCCAAACGTGGATTTGAATCTAGTTTTGATCCCCCCTCCCGGTGGAGGAGATCCCGTTAGCGATCTCAAGGCCGAGACCGCCTGGGCCAATACGATGACCTGGATTTGTGCGACTGTGGTTCACTTCTGCTTTGGGTCCAGCTACCCCGAACCGTCTACGAGAATGCGACGATGGCAAGAGCTATCGGATGCGGTGGAGAGCTGGCTCAAGAACCGACCTGCTACTTTTGATCCAATCTGGTACAGCGATCCTGTAGCCGGTAGTGGGAATCCATTTCCGGAGATCTGGTTCACGGCCGATTGGCATGGTATGTGATCCGAACATTTGGTAGTATGTATTGTATCTCACTGGCTCACTCGGAACCGTAGTGATGGCGTTCGGATTCTACCATCTGGCTTGTATGCTCTTAACCATCTATAAGCCGTCGCCTAAATTTGCCGTCAGAAGTGTGCATGGAGCGCCGCGTGAGTCTGATGTGTGTATTCTTTTCTGCTAGTATTTCATGGCGTGTCATGGCGGTTGGCTGATAGAGACAGATTCGAGTCATGATGCATGCACGAGCGATCTGTGGAGCGTGCAACAGTTCCCCATCCACAGTGCCATCCCTGATCACACTCTGCCATTCTACATTCATCTGTAAATCTCCTCGCTCTGGCGATGCCTTGTTTTCTGCGTCTAACGTGCTGACTCGGATACCACCAGGGGGTCCATTGATGACGGATCAAGCGGAGAGAGACGGGGTCATCAAGTTGCTGCGAGATATGGAAGCAGCACATGCGTGGCCCACCAGTTGGATTATCAACTCTCTAAAAGAAGAATGGTCAATGCCATAATTGGATTCATACATACAAGGATTCATCACCACAAGGCAAATCAATCAATCAATCATTGACCCTCGCTAAACGAAACCACAGCATATTTTCCATTCCGGATCCACGCACCACCGGGTGCTTCCTCATTCAATGCATCCACCTTGCTCTGACTCTCCACTCCAACACAGGTATCGGACTTGTTCGTGCGAAGCGCCAGAATCTTCACTCCGCTCTGGCTTCCCAGCGGTCCCAGCGCTTCCTGGAACGAGGTGGTATGCGGCCACAACCCATCCTTGGTGAGTTTGCGGTAGTTCAGGTCCCCCTTGAAGATGACGAGGTAGCTGGCTCGGAGATCATCGAAGAGAGCCGGCGCCTTGGTCAGCATGTCATGGAACGAATACGCCGTCGTCCAGAATGGATCATTGGTCACGGTGATCGCACCGGAGTCATAGAACTTCCGCAGTCGGGGGACCAGCTGATCGAGATATTCACGGCCGGGGAAACATTCCGGGGATTCAAGATGCTCGAAAAGCGAGTCCACGTCTGCGGGGATGACGTCGCTGACGAACCAGGGAAACTGCTTGGTGTGCAATCGCACCGATGAAGCAATGCCGCAATCCAATAGATACGCGGCATAGAGCAGGTCGGTGAAGAATTCAAAGCCCGCGTTGTCCAGCACGATGTCGATTCGGCGATCTGGTTGCGCCGATGTGCGCTGGAGATATGACCAGACGTCGTCCGTGTCGTTGTCGACAATGTTCCTTTGGCTTTTCTGGATGGCATCCCGTCCCTGCAGGCCTTGCAGATCCTCCAGACTCAAATGGCTGAGCAGCGACAGATCGGTGGCATTTCCCCACAGGGCGATCTCGGTCATCTCGATGAACAACAACTTCTTTGCTTCTTCGTTGCTGTTCGGTTGCTTTGCGAGGTCTGAATCAGCGATGACCTGAATGTAGCGGCTGGCGAGCTCTTCGACGGCGGCTCGCGACTGGATGAATGTTGAGTCTTTCTGCCGCTTGAAAACGTCGTAGTTTTGCCAGTGTTTTGATGAGCTGAAAATGGTTTGGATGCGCCTGAAATCTCGTCAGCTTACTGAATTTTCAAACCTATTTCGCAATGGTCGTACCTGTACATATAGCATTCTCCGAAGAGCCACGGGCAGTTGAGCCAACTGCATTCCCCCAATGCAGCCAGCTGCTTGTTGTATCCGTCGATACCAGGGAGACGATCATCTTGTAACGGTCTAACTATATGGTCAGTTCATGCGGCCAAATCCATTGGAAGATCGGTGACATACTTCAGAGGCTTATTCTGTTCCATTTCATTCTTGATCTCTTTCAACGCGATCTGAATCGCAATACTCTCCGCTCGCTTTTGATGATCGGTAGCTGCGGCCGCTGCTTCTCCGACGTCGTCAATGGTGCCTTGCATGATCTTGGGCCATCTCGTCGCGGCCGTTTGCTTGGCCATGCTGCCCTCGTCGGAGGTCCATACTGCGCGGACTCCTTCGTTGTCGCTCGTTACTACGGGAGGCATGCTGGCTCTGGCGTTGAGATTATTTGGTATCTTCTTTTTTTGCCAAAGGGCGCGAGGGCAGGAACAGTAGTTCAGGATGGCTTTTTTAAGTAATTTCTATCTCATCATACCATCGCTTGGATCGTCATCTTGCAGACTTCAGAAGTGGACACGTCGTGACGACTTCGGGATATGAAACCCCTCAAAAAGACAGAACCTTGGCTTTGCAGCCGTGAAAGGGCGACCAATAACAAAGTCAACTGTTTCTCGCATAAACGGCTCCGAGTTCTCACGGCTGAAACGGCTCTCCAGTTTCTCGACTTTCTCCATGTTTTCTCGGCACGAGTATAAAACCTCGTCTCGAACATACCCAATCAGGCAATTTCAAGCCGAGTTTCGGGCCATGGATGTACTTCCTGGAAAAACTCCACGGTCTAAGCGTAATGCCGAATATCGATTTGCGTGATGAAGAGGTGCACTTGACAGCAACATGAGGGGCTGCGGGGTTTTTGTCTTTGATCCGGCGAGACTGGGCTGGGGTCGGATGCGAGGTGTATATCAAGAGGCTGTTCGCTCCTTGAGGTGTCGCTGGTATTCATTCCCTTCATTTACCTACATCTCATCAAATAAGATATCGATATACGAAGATGGTGAACTCCGTTAGTTTCCAAGAGCCTGATGGCTCTGCCAATGGACATACCAATGGCACACATGTCAATGGCAGCGGCCACCGCTGCGTGGCTGATGGCACTCTCGACATCACCGTGCTGGGGATGAACAGTGGAACGGCAATGGATGGGATTGATTGCGCGCTCGTTCGCTATCGTCAGGCGTCACCCACAGAACCGTTGCACATGGAGATCCTCAAGGTGCGACATATCCTCTCTCTTACTTACTAACATTATGAATCATCCAACTCGAAGCTAGTCTAACAATACTACTACTATACTATAGTACGATGAGATCCCTGTCCCCCAATCCATCAAAAGGCCCGTCCTCACCATGCTCCGCGAAACCAAAACAACCCCCTCCCTCATGTCCCAGCTCAACGTCCAACTGGGCATCATGTTCGGCGAAACCGTGAAGCTCTTCTGCGACAAGCACCAAATCCCCATGGACAGCATCGACCTCATCGGCTCCCACGGCCAAACCATCTGGCTCCTCTCCATGCCCGAAGAAGGCGAAACCCGCTCCGCCTTCTGCCTGGGCGAAGGCACCGTCATCAGCGGAATGACCGGCATCACCACCGTGACGGACTTCCGCATGGCCGAACAAGCCGTGGGCCGTCAAGGCGCGCCTCTGGTGGCTCTCATCGACGGTTTGTTGCTACATCATCCCACGAAATGGCGCATCTGCCAAAACATCGGCGGAATTGCCAACCTCTGCGTCATTCCGCCAGATTGTGAAGGCGGCGTGGACGCGATGGTCGACTGGGACTGCGGACCGGGCAACATGTTCATCGACGCGGCGATGCGGTACTTCACCAATGGGGAAATGGAATACGACAAGGACGGCGAATGGGGCGCCCAGGGTACCGTCAATCAAGACATCGTCGACCGGTTCCTCTCTACGAACAAGTACTGCAACCTTCTCCCGCCCAAGACCACGGGGCGGGAGACCTTCGGCGATAATGAGGCTCAGGCGATCATTGACGAGTGCCTGTCGCTGGGAATGAGCAAGTACGATACCGTGGCTACCATCACGCGCATCACGGCGCAGAATATCGTCAAGCAGTACCGGACGTTCTTCCCTCACTTTAATATCGATGTGGACCAGATCTCGGAAATCTACATGTGTGGTGGTGGCGCCCGCAATCCGAATATCATTAAGTATCTCCAAGAGCAGTTGCCGAACACTGCCATCCTTAAGCTGGATGAGACGGGTGTCCCGTCGGATGCGAAGGAGGCCGTCTCGTTCGCGCAGCAGGCTCTCGAAGCGATTCTCGGCCGGGCTGCTCTGGTTCCGATTAACAGTGATACGTTGACGCCGAACACTATCTCCGGGAAGATTGCGCCTGGGTTAAGGTGGAGAGAGGTCATGGCCATGGCGCTGGAGTTTGGGAAGGGAGAGATTCGGTTGCCGACGGTGAAGCAGATGATTGTTGATCGGAAGTATACGGAGTGGAAGCCATAGGGGAACTGAAGTGAAGGGAATAAATAGATCTGTCTTCGTGTATGAATAATGACATCTCATGGTAGGGTTTGAGCATAGTTCCAGTTCTTTTCAGGTTTAGAATTTATATCTATCTTTTTCAAGGTAGTGGAAACAGGTAAATGCTTGTCAATATTCAAGGACCATGGTACCAACGTTATAACCTCTGTATCCTCCAATATGGATTTGATGATGATCTCACCCAAAGGACAGTCACTGAAGAATTGACCGCGCATAAGCCACACGCCGGTAGGTTAGTAAACACCAGCGAATCCCTGCTGTTGGATGTTTTTGATTTGAATTCTATACCCTATACGACAAGCCTCATAGTGCGTTCCTTGTCCAAGAAAGGAAATTGAGACAAGCGTCACCCATCTCTCTTTTTCATTTTCTAGTCGAAGATCAACGACACGAAGGCTTTTCGACAAGTATATCTCTGTACCAAACTTTTAGGAATCCGTCCAGCTGTGGAAAGGAGGGTTCTCGGGTAGAGAATCTGTCCACATATCAAACACCGGGTCGACAAAAGGCAGGACTGAATAACTGTTGTCAAAACCAGCTTGATCTTGCACCATGGACTGGTTGCTGTCGCGCTTTGATAATCCGGACGGGCGAGAACCATTCGACTACTCAGCGATTTCCCTCAAACCTTGAAGGCAGCCTAGGATGGGCGTGTTGAAGAGCCCGTTCTCTTTTCGGTATGTTTCAAAGAAAGTTTTCATCTGTGTCCATGCCCTCTCCGCATGAGGATCATTAGGCTCTGACCAGAGATGTGTCAAGACAATCGCGAGTGAAAGCACCGATGGTGCTGTTCGGAGACTCCAGAGCCAATTCGAACTAGGGACCGTCTCTTTCAGTGCGGCGATTCGCTCGAGAAGCCGGAGCGAGTCAAGGTAGTGTCTGTTGGCAGCAGCAATCGGTGAGAAAACACCCCGAGAATATTAGACGCGCCAACTGCAACTGGGGAGACTTACTGAGCCATAAACTCGCGTGTCGCCCGACCCGACCTGACAACCGCCTGGCCTGCCATGAGTCGCAGGGTTGCAAAGTCAATTTCCGTGAGAGCCTTGACAAACATGGCGAGAATCTGCTTGTCTGCTTCCACAGACTGGAAGAACTGAAATGCCTTGGTGAACCCGGCTTCGATGAGTTGGATTTGTTGTATATAGGGACGCGTTCTTAAGCTCTGCCGGAGCGGACACAGTACAGAAAGTACATGCCTTTTCACGAGCATGGGAGTCAGGTCAGTGAAGATACTGGTTGGCTGCGGTGTCTCACTTGGTTTTGCGAATCGACTCGTACTCCAAGCCTCGTCATTGATATTCGATGGAAGCCGAGTGTCCCATGGGAAATTCAGTAACGATTGCACACCATCCAGGGCAATTGCTTTCTGTTCCAGCAGGACGAGCTGATTCCACAGTCCTCGTCGCCATTCGGAGATCCATGGGGAATAGCCGAACCAGGACGGGTCTTTATGGAGACCCATATGTTGGGCGATGCCAACGGCAAGGCCAAGCAATGAAGTTGCTGTCTGATAAGATCCTCGCTCAAAGAGAAAAACCTGTGATGGAAAGACTCAGCGCGGGTTACTTGCCATGGCGGGCAAGGTTGTCTTGACGCCAGCTCTGACATTCCATGCCTTTTCTCTTCACTTACCATGTAGTAGAGGATATTCTGAAAGACGGGAACATCCGTACTGTGTATGAAATTGAGTCTGTGTAATGCAAGTTCCTGAGCTTCTTGATACTTGTCCAGCAGCCATTCCTTGGGCGGTCCAAACATGTCAATGACATCTTGGGAGTCCAGAGATATAATTGCAAGCCCATATATCGAGAATAGCAGAGCATCGACGACTTCTCGCTGCGGGTGTCTTCCCATTCGATATTTGCTCGGATCGCTGAAGAAAGTGTTTCTATTGAGCATCCGAACGAACGGGTTGACGCGATTGAAGAATATAGAGATAAGCTGATCAGCTTCATCCGGATTGGGATGATATTCAGACAGGGTCTACAACGCATCCGGCACTGTCCCAATCAGGACAGAAGATGCCTTCTCTTGACTCCATTTAGATTCAGCCTCAGCGGATATTTGAAAGTATACTTCTCGTAGCTATCCCGGACAGGAAAATATCAGCGAGAGCATTGCGTTTGTTCCAGGAGAACTGCCTACATACGTTTGGAAACAGATCCACCCAGTGAAGGCTCGAATCATAGTGGATGGAGAAGTTCGCGCCGAATATTTGACGACCGCAGTTACAATCGAGAGGGTTCTCCGTCTCTGGAGAATATTTTCTCCTTTCTGGCGGGAAGGCGCTGCAAAGCCAACACTGATTCATATCAGTGGGGGCGGTAACATCATCGACCATGCAACGGATGGTAAACTCAACCCGAGGAGCAAAATGTGGAATGTATGTATGGTCTCTGTGTGCCAGCTTGTTCGCGTTGACTCATACGTTTCCCAGGATATCAACGAGGATGATATCAAGCAAGTCAACGACAGCATGCTCAACGGCGCAGCAGATCGACTGTAAGAAAAAGAAACGCCAGCATCAACTTATATCCAACTAACCAGCCCTTTCTGTCAGGATCCTTGATGCCGGAAACGAAGGAAGCATAAACACATTCATCATTTGCCAGGCGTTGACCTACGGTACCTCCTTGGACCCAGTTCCAGCGCTTGGCATTAGATATAAGATCCTCATAGGAAACGCAAAATCGTTAGGATTCGCACCCTATGTTGGAGATGGAAGTGCCGTCCTGAGCACGGTAAGTCCAATGACAAGCATACCAACTGGAGGAGGATACTATTCTTCTTGTATGTTCGGGCCGCTGTGGGATTAGACTGACATCTATTACTCCTCTAGATCCATGTCGATGATGCTCTTCCCTTCATTATGAAGATTGTGGATGTGGCAGTGAATCAAGAAACCACCGGCAGCGCCGAAAGTCGGTATTTCATTATCTATGGCGAGAGAGTGGCCTGGAAAGATGTTGCGACCGTGATGGCAAAGACTCTGTATGACAAGGGTGTCTTGCCCGTCTCTTAACCCCGAAGCGTGCCAATCGAGCAGGCTGGCGAAGGCGAAATACCGAAACTGCTCGGGGCGAATATGTTGCTTCCGGGCGACAGAGCTGCAGCGCTAGGGTTTCGTCCAACCTCCGGCTCTATATTGGAACATATACCGAAGGACCTGGGGCAATACCCATTTGGAGAGGCGTAAATGATACCCTTTGACTCCAGAGCCTTCATTCAGTAGAGGGATCAACATTTCCACGGGTGCTGTATCCAGCAGCTGTACCAAGAATGCTGCGATTGTCTGCACTTGGTCCTCACCGGAAGTTGACAGTCGCTCCCTTATTCATGAGGTCAAAAGGTCTCTGGGTCTCGTACCTACATGGCAGTAGGCATCAGCAAATTGCTGCCCTATGAAAAACATGTTAGAAGTCTAGAAGTGTAGGATCTGGGGATACTCTCTCACAGTGGTCGAATATGAGATACAATATAGTAGTCAGTCATCTTTTGTAGGTATCAGTCGCTAACCGCAAACCAGGGCAGCGAGTTTGGATATTACCATTGAGACTGAAGACAGAACCAGTTTTCGATTTTAACCTAGAAGACCAGGTTTCCAGTTGATGCAGATATAGCGAAACACGTTGCACGTTCTTCAGGCTGCTTCCAGCCCAGTTCTCTCAACTCCATTGCCTGTAACCACCAAAAGAAACAGCAGACTCGAAATATCCCAGAATGCAACATACACATGGGCCCACGAGGCCAATGGTGTATGAGAGCCTCATGCTTTGTAATGTTTCTCCCTCGTTTAGAAATTTAGATTCGAAATGTGCGCCCTTTGATTTCCCCCTCTTTATACCCCCACACGAACTCGCGTTTCTTCCGATCTCGGTTATTCGTGGCATAAGAACGCTCGCCATCCATCGACGAGAGTAAGCATTCCTTTCTCTTCATTGAAATCACATCTAGGTCTACGAATCCTCAGAATCACCCTTTGCCCACTGGGTCGTGTCCTCACTTGCTGAGCGCGACGACTATGCCCACAGTCTTCACGGGCGGGCGGATCTTCACTGGTCATGGCGACCCCAACGCGAGTCAAACACAGTTCCGGGATGCGATGATCATCACTGGAGATACCATTGAGTACATCGGCTCAGAAACAGACGAGCAGATTGCACAGGCAAAATCAGCGGGTGCTCGTATCGTCCCGCTCAAGAACCGAGTCGTGGTTCCTGGGTTTATCGACGCCCATGTGCACATTCTGCATTTCGGCCTCTCACTCCGCAAAGTCGATCTCAAATCGTGCAATTCGCTCGAGGAGATCCGCCAGGCAATTCAACAGTACGCCCAGTCGCATCCGGAAGTGCCTCGTATTCTGTGCAAGAGTTGGAGGCATGTCTCGACGAATGGAGTTGCACTGGCCAGCATGATCGATGACCTCGATCCGCGGCCGATCTTTATCGAGGCATCGGATCTGCATTCTACGTGGTGCAATACCGCCGCGCTGAATGAGCTGCAGGTGGATTCTCTCCCGGATCCGCCAGGGGGTACGATCCACCGTGACGAGTCGGGTCGTCCTTCAGGACTGCTCGCGGAGGCTGCGCATTTCGATCTGGTGTGGCCCTTTCTTGCCAGAACGACATCGCGGGAGGAGAAGATGCAGGCATTGCATGATGCGGTCGTTGCTTCTTCGAGTGCAGGCTATACGGGCCTGGTGGACATGGCCATGGACGAGGACACCTGGGACGTGCTGCGAGAATTCCACGCAAAGCACAACCCACCCGTCCATATCGCTGCTCACTGGCTGATTCCGTACTCTGGCGACCGGGACGCGATGTTCCAACACGTCGATCGCGCAATTGCCCTTTACAAGGAGTTCAACCTCACGTCCTCGCCTACGCTCTACATTGCCGGCATCAAGCTAATCGGCGACGGCGTGATCGACGCATGCACCGCAGCCCTCCACCAGCCCTACAGCAGCACCGGAACCAACGTCGACCCGATCTGGCCGCAGGACGCCATGTCTGCGGTCGTGCAACGCGCCGACGCAGCGGGCCTCCAATGCGCCATCCACGCCATCGGCGACCGCACCGTCACGCAAGCCATCGACGTGCTGGCAGCCGTCTCCGACGGGGCCACCACCCGGCGCCACCGCATCGAGCACCTCGAGCTAACCACGGCCGAGGACGCGCAACGGCTCGGCGCACTGGGGATCACCGCATCCGTGCAACCTGTCCATTCCGACCCGGCCGGTTTCACCGCATGGCCGAGCCTGATCGGTCCACATCGGTGCGAGCGGGCATTCGCCTACCGGGAGTTCCTCGAGGGAGGCGCACCTCTTGCATTTGGCACGGATGCGCCGACAGCGAAGCATTTCCCGCTGCCGAATCTGTACAATGCGACGACTCGTCGGTCGGCGCACCGTCCCGAGTCCACCGCGACGGTCAATGTGCAGTATGCCGTGTCTCTTGCAGCGGCGGTCACGGCGGCGACGGCTGGGGCTGCTTATTCGTGTCGGATGGACGGGTGGACGGGCAGCTTGAAGCCAGGGTATAAGGCGAATTTTGTGGTTTTGGAGACAGACTGGTCGGCGGAGACGTTGCTTCAGTCTCGGGTGTGTCAGACATGGTTTGATGGGAAGAAAGTGTTCGATATAGCTGGAGAGGCATGACAAGATGGCTCTGGATCGGATGCGGGACTGGACCCGGTGCAGTATTTCGACGCATTGAATGGAAAATCAATCATAAGAATTCCAAGCCTGTCCACTCGCTCATCTGTTGCATCGATCAATGGCAAAATCAGACAAAATAAAAAGCAATGACCAGACTGGGGTTCGATCCCAGGACCTTATCGGAATCAGAAGAGGCTCTTCTGTTAACGATACGTGATAACCAACTACACCATCCAGCCATTGATGGCGTCCGGAGGCATCCTGCCTGCGCATGAATTATCTGTATATCTTGGGTAGAAGAACCCCTGGTATACATTGAGAGGATGATTACCAGGAATAATGAGAACTAAGTATGTATTTTGAGCGTGTCCCAACGGATGGTAGCCTTTGGAGAGAGATGTTTATAAATATATAGATACGTGTATCTTCTATACTTCTACATATATATCCTCAACCATCTTCATCACCAAGGCTGCATTGACATCGGTGTGCGGCAGACACCAGAACTGGCACATTGCCTGCATAGTAGACCACTCTCGCAGGACACATTCAGCTCGCAAACAGCTGACTGTCTGTCCCGTTGGAATTCTTCCACTCGCACGTGTTCTGGTGTCAAGGTTCTTATATATGGCGTAGTCTCATCTGTCCAAACCAAATCGAAAGTGGCTGGCTATAGAACTTGCTATTGACATGTATTTGACGATTATATCAACAGAGGATATATGCAAATCCTGAATCCCATGACTGGATACAGAATAGCATCAAGACATACCGCCGTAGGAGAAAGCCAGCCGGTGAACAACGGCAAGATCCGACAGCGTTGACAGGAACTGTGACCCACGACTGAGAGATTCCTCCGACGACAACACGTCATGACTGTAATTCATACCTTTGAGGCTCACTTTCAGGAGCTTCGAATATAGGATGCGAAGGTCGCTTATCCGTAATATAGGGATTCTGTGCTGAGAAGGTGTAACCCGGTGGGTAGACAGGCGTCTGGTTTGCTTTCTCCATGGCCCTCGAAGCTTTCCGACGGAAATACCATATCACTCCAGCCAGGATAATGGCAAAAGTGCATCCGAGCCCGACTCCGACTCCAACCCCAACCTTTCCCGCCGCTGACAATCCGCCGGCACTGGCCTCCGTGGGCAATGTTGGGGATGTCGCCGTCTGGGCCGCAGTGGTACTCGATGATGCTTGTGATGTTGTTATCGGTACATGAGCGGTGGGCATTGTCACTGTACTGGTCGAAGTGGAGGACGTAATGGCTGTCGACGTCGTCGTCGTCGTTGCAGTGGTATCCTCCGTGATATTGAAGTAGTGACTACCGAAGACGCCGCCACCTGCAGGATCTGTTGCGTCGCGAATCTCAAATAAGAACACCACCCCGTCGCTAAGGCTCCGGTTTGTAGAGACGATCCAGTCATAGGTCGTGATCTGGCTCATATTCGCTGTGGATGTTACCTAACATCCAGGAAGAGAGCAGAAGGTTCGAACAGGGAGGACATACTCTGGATCCACTCATAGTTTGGGATTGTCATTCTGCCAAAGCACCAAAGACGTATACTGCAACGAGGTGGCCCATCGTACTTGAACCGTCTGACCAAGCGTATAGAATGGAGTAATCATGTATCGGCCCTCCTGTCGGTGAGTTGTAGAAGGTTCCTACATCAGCACCAACAGGAGACAGGAGCAGAATAAAGAACGATACAAATCCTAACATTTGCTGGCCGACTTGTGGTACCGATAACGCCTTGAGTAAAACAGAATGTATAAGATGATGATGATGATGATGATGATGATGATGGATTAAGCCATCACTGAAGGGAGGCTCGATGCAGATGGGATGGGATGTGCTGTCACTGTTGTCGACCTAAGAGCGCCCAACGGCACCCTGTACTCGCCCCTTTTCAATTTATTATACTCCATCGGGAAGTACAACTGCGCACGTTGCTTGTTGCCGATGCTGTCCAAAATCTGACGAAAACCAACGAGACCGAAATGGCACCCTACGGCCGCGAATGGGATGTCCTATGGATCGGACACTGCGGGGAATACTGGGAGGAGAGTTTTGAAACGGTCAGTATCTCGAGCGACTGCCGGATCACCGTCGCGCAGTGTACAGGTCCTTCAATCCGGTCTGTTGCTTTGCATACGCACTGTCCAGGGAGGGTGTGACGAAAGTGATGCAGCAAGTCGGGGGAGGCAAAGGTGAAGCGTTCGATGTCAAAATGATGGAGTCGTGCAAAGCGAAGATCTTGCGGTGCATATCTGTCGTGCCGGAAGTGATTCATCAGTACTTTCCGGCGGAGGAGTTCAATGTGAAGAGGTCGATATCGAGAATGGTGAACAGGCAGGTCCGAATGACGGACAATTCGAGAGCGTCATGGGTTCGACGGAGAATATCCTGCAAAGTGCACGGTGTCATGCTCTATAGGGGCAATCGTGTTTGAGACAGTAGACTTGATAGTATTTGGCCTGTACCTTTAGACTATTAGACCTCTTGTAGCAAACAAGAATTCCCCACTTTAAAGTACCGTACACAGCTTGAAAATGAAGACATTCCTCTTGATATTCACGGTTCCCCGAATGTTGACAGGTCTTCTTGTTTGCAACGCTGGCGGGCTGTGGTGGAGATGACTTGACTGACCACGCATTCGGGGACATATATTTCTGCTTTTCATGCACCTCCAGCGTCTTCCTATGATGTGCCACTGCAGCAGGGGAAGGAAATAGGAATATTTGTAACCCGAGTCTTTGATGCGTCTGGGTAGATGATCCAGTCTATCAAGTTCCAGATATCTGTCCTAACCACCTGGAGCTATGTAGAAAACATGCTGTAAAAGAAGTCAAAGTCAACAGGTCAGTTATCTTACATGGTGTTTGGGAACAAGCCTACTAAAGTAGGTAGTAATGGACAGAAGGTACCGGTCATTGCTGTAAATTAAAGGAGTTCTTCAGAGAATTCGTCAAGAGATAAAGCCACTGGCCGCAATGTAACAGATATACACCTGGTCAGTGATGTGGCAGCTCGATGCCATTTCACGACTTGTAGATCAGACTATTATTTGCATATCTACATACGCGTAGGCCATTTAAAATTCAGCTGTTTTGTCACTGGAGCAGTTGTTTCTTTGTCTTCGAGAAGCATTCTAGATTCCACAAGCCTCCCAGGGATCCAGTCCCGGGGCCTTGACCAACCTTCCGGCCTTCCAGATCCATTTGATCATCTTTGGACGCGCGAGGACCTCAATATCATCCAGCGGATTCTTCTCGAGACCGATGAAGTCCGCATCGTAGCCAACCGTGATCTGGCCACTCTTTGGCGCTTGCGGACCGAGAGTCAACGGCCCATTGGCAGTCGCTGCCTCGATGGCCTGCAGAGGAGTCATTCCAGCTTCCACAGCATAGACAATCTCCTTTCCATTGGCCCCAGGAGACAGCACCGAGCCAGGACCGCCAAACAGGTCCGACCCGAGCGCACACCTGACGCCTGCTTGAATGACTCGCCGATACGACGCCTTGTGGATGTCAGCGATCCTGCGGCCCTTCTCGTACATTTCCTTCGGATACTGATCCGGATGCTCGACGATGCTTTGAACGGGAGAAACTGTCTGGACGACCATCACGTCGTTCTTCTTCATCGCCTCAATAACCTCATCGTCCGCGTACGTGCTGTGTTCGATGACGCGGAATCCGGCGCGGATGGCGGCCATGATGCCGGCTTTGCCAATCGCGTGAGCAGCGCAGATGAGACCCATGCGTCCGGCTTCTTCGACAATGACTTTGAGTTCCTCGTCGGAGAATTGCTGGTACATGGGATTGTCGTCGCGGCTGGTCACTCCGCCGCTGGTGAGGACTTTGATGACTTTTGCGCCACGGTGGAGATTGATGCGGACGGCGAGACGACACTCCTCGACGCCGTCGGCCATGAGAAACGGGGTGGCTCCTACGTCTGTGCCGGGACTGTTGACTTTGACTTTTTGCCAGATGGTCCCGAGGGGCACTCTGAATGGATGGTGATCATGTATTAGCCGCGTATTCTCTCTCTCTTGAGCTTGGATGAAGTGTATCGAGTAAGGCAAGCATACTCAAAAGCGTCACCATGTCCAGCCGTCATGCTAATCGCGCCGCCGGCGCCATACAGCGTCGGTCCAAGGATACTCCCCTCAGAAATCACCCGCTGCAATTCGGGCGCATAACCGCCCAGATCGACACACGAGGTGAATCCCGCATAGAGCGTGTCTCGCAGCTGCCGCACTGCCCGCGCACCCGCTTCCGCAGCGAACGTCAAGGCCATGTTCTCTACATTGATGGGCTTGGTGGGCGACGTGCCCATGAAGTGAGCATGGCATTCCCAGAGTCCCGGCATCAGAACGGGAATATGCATTGGTTCGAGGTGGGAATACTGGGACGGGACCGTTGATGGAGATCCAACGTGCACTATTTTGCCATTTTCGCAGACAACGGCTTGGTCGTGCAGCGGTTCGCCTTTCCCTGGAATAAGCAGCTCCGCGAGGAGATACTGTGCTTGATTTGGTTTGGAATGTCTGGAGGAGTTGTCCTTGTCCTCTGTAGAGGCGACGCGAGGGACAACCTCCCATTCTTCGGAAAGAGATTGAGTTCGCGGCTTTATTAGGCCCATGATTGAGGACAGTTAAGCGTAAAGGAGCTCAATGAACAGATGTTGACGAGATGGAGATTGGATGTACAAGCACATTATTATTAACCTCGGGCTGGGATTGAGGGGTTGTCGACGATAAAGGAGTCATTTCTAATCTAATCATGAACTAATTAGCCTTGGGGCCAAAGAGTCTCACTAAGTCGAAGTCTCCATATCTGTTCGCTTCTCCCGTGGAGATCGAGGCTCTAGTCCTGGGTTCCTTTCGGGATATTCCGCCTCGTTTGAACTGGCTGCAAGAAACCCGCCAAGGGAATCTGGGGTTCTATATACGATTTTCGCACTGCTGGAACATAAGGACCATCATTCTATCACAGCAAAATCATTGACATTGCGCAGTTTACATCTCAAGATGACAGGTCCTCTTTCTCATCTCGCGTTGTGCTCATAAATAACGTGAACTTTGTAGGCAGCTGGACTTCGTTGTTAACCCGCAATTTCTTATCTCAAGTCCATACTCGAGTGCAAAGCGCATGCGTGTATGGTCCAGACGGTTTGGATATGTTGGCTTGATCATACTGGCCGACATTCTCAGACTTTGGGCCGCCGGTGCGCAAATCAGTCGGAAATACAGCATCATCTGGAGTCGATAGAATAAGATCGATGAGAGAGAGGCAGAGAGTTGATGGATGCTCCCTTTCACCAGCGCTGCTGTATTCCTGAACTCAGCCTTGTGCGGCAAGTCGACGGATCCAAGCACGGCTCTTTGCGCCAAAGTGATATTCTTTTTCTGTAGATAATCTCACATTTTCCTTTATTTCAACGAGAATGACAACTGGAGATGGTCAAGGACGGCAAAGGACATTCAGGTACAGAGAGTCAGAACAGACGATGGTCCTAATTGTACCTTGTTGCACGTAGCATCATTTGCGTTGGCTTAGGAGCCCAGTTCGTGGATTTGTTTGGGCTCGGCATGTAGCTCTGTCACTGCAGGGTGTGTCTCTGGCGATAACTCGGCGAATCTCGAATGCGGTTGCTCCTGCTGCCCGTGGTATTTCGAAGTGGTTGTTGTTGTTGTTGCCATCATATTTGCCCATATAGGGTGCTGGCGCAGGGCTGAAACTAACTGGTCCAGCATGTGAGCTCCCATCCCGAATGCCGACAGGATATCTGCGCCGGAATCCCTATTTCAACCATAGTTTGAGCTTCTGCGCAGCTGACAGTGTCGCCCAATGCCTCTTCAGGACCTCCTGCTGCTCCTTCGGACGGGCATCTTCAATTCGCATAAAGACCAACGCCAGCAGCGTGATCGGCACCCAACTAAGCGGAGCCGCTCGCAGGCATGTCTTTCCCTTCATCAACCGTCTGAACCAGAGATAGGATTCCAACAGACCCAGCAGAACCAACCCAGGAATCACCGAGAGAATAACGATCACGTAGATCTTCCACGTTTCACACAGTGGGCAAAGCGCATCCAATCCGTTCGAGGAATTATCGGGATGATTAGCAGGATCGACATTGGGGCTGCTTCCACCGTCCTCGAAACTGACCGTCGCGGGGTTGGTGCACTGGGCGATGAACCGGCTGTAGATCGTATCAGAGGTCAATGGCACCTGGCCTGGCGGGAGATATGCTTCGATGTACGTCTCGGAGCCGACGACATCCGTCGAGTATGAAGTCGGAGTGACCTGGTGCTCAGCTCCGAGGGGAACGCTGACGGGAGTCGTGGTCGTAAAGGTGAACGGGTGTGGACACGAGCTCGGCGCGGTATAGGTGAGTGCCTCATAGTACGCGGTGACGGTGCTGTCGACCGGGGCATCGAGACCGATGGGCACCAAATCACTGTCTGGGACGGATCCAGGGTCGAGATAGATGTATACGACAGTGAGATCCTGCGAGGATATCACCGAGGTCTCGATCGATGCCGGGCTGACGGCCGACGGCGTGTATGACTCTTCGACTGCCCTGGTCTGGGTGCGAACGTACGAATCATACGGCTCCGTACTGATTTGGTACTCGAGGTAGCTCGTCACTGTCCAAAAGGTTCCCCGGACATGGTTTGTCGTGAGGACGAGGAACGCGGGCCACAATGGAAGCCTCATAACCGCAGTTCATGGGGTCTGTTGGCAATTGATTTGGTGCGCGAAGACATCGAGAGATTTTACCCTGGCAGTATTTCAGGGGACGGACGCAATTTTATCAGCCTGGACGGAGAGCCCTGCATAGTCTTGGAAGCGAAGCACTGAATCCGAGACACCAACGATTAGTCCTCTACTTATCCAGCAAGGGTCTTGATTGGACCAGATTACCCCATAAATAAGAATCAGCCTTGAGCTAGATCTCCTTAGATCAAATTTGAAGATGTGGCCTACGACTGAATGGGTATAAGTTCTAGCAAAATATGGAGGATACGGAGAAACTGGCTCCACAATTACGAGCACACACAATGCGTTAGCTTGCATGAATTGAGCCTCAAGAGTCAAGCCCACATTGTAAGGGTTGACAAGCACGCGCCTCGTATTCTCCTCATCGCGCCTCTTTCACCTCAGTGTACAGGGTCGGCACGGAGTGTACACTGCTCATCGACACGACTACCGTACGTCTTGACATGGCCAAGCTGCATCATCCTGACTCCCAAACAAGGAGCTTACTCGTTCAAGGGGCGAAAATGGTTGGAGTGCCGCGCAGCACTGGCTGTCGCACGTGTCTTGATCGGCGAGTCAAGGTTCGCTGCCATCACAACAGTTCCCTTTTGACGGACGCTGGAGCACGGTGGAAGTAACGTATTATTGCAAAATAAAATCTAGTGTGACGAAGCAGTCCCAGAATGCCAGCGATGTTTGTCGCGAGGCATGCAATGTCCAGGGTATCGAAGAGTGCTGAAATTCTGCAACCAGGGCCCGGGTCTCTCCCGACAATATGACGCCAGGAAGCGAAAATCCATCATCAAGCGCTCCAAGTCCGTAGATGAAGCTGAGTCGGACGACAGGAAAATCCTGCCTCCTGCCAGTATGGACCAAAGTCTGGCGCCAACCTTGGCAGCTGGAGCACTGAACATCCAACATAAAGAAGTTTTCTGCTGCTATTTTATCATGGGCACGTTTCCGGGACTATACTCTTCCTTTCGAACTCGGGTTGATATCAACTGGATGGATTGGCTGCGCAACCATGTCGAATCGCCTCCACAAGCGCTGATCTGGGGCATGCGATGCCTCAACACCATCTACCTGGGCGGGAAGCAGAACGACCCGGACGCGCGACATTCCAGTCGCCAGATGTATAGTCACGCACTGAAGGATCTGTGCCGGCTCCTGCAAAACCCTTCAGTCGCGACGACGGATGAGGCGTTGGCAGCTGCGATCCTTCTCGGGGTCTACGAATTGATGGATGGGACGAGCCAGGGATCCTGGCTGTCCCATTCCCGTGGCATCTCGGGACTCATCCGGTTGCGCGGTCCCCATGCTCACCGCAATGGCTTTGGCCGCACGCTGCTCATCTCCTTTCGGGCGTTTCTGATCGCGGAATCGTTCATCCGCGAAGAGCCATGTTTCCTCGAGAACCGCGAGTGGAGGTCGGTAATCCACGAGGCGGCCAGCTCCGAAGGTCAGAATGGCAAAGGAAGTTTACTGGGAGAGATTGTCGAGCACGCGTTCAGCGAAATCGCACTGTGTCCGGGTCTATTCTCTCGGACGCAGGAAATGATATCACGACCAGAGGATGATGCACCAGAGTCCTCGAGACAGCAATTAATCGATCAGATCCGCAGTAGTCAGGAGACGCTGTCCGGCCTTCAATCGCAGCTGATGGTCAATTTGGTCGACGATGGAAACGACACAATCGTCCAGAGGCGAGAGGACTTCATCGGGCCGATACCCTTCAACTTCGTCAATTCCTTCGCTCGATACTCGCTTCAGGGAATGCGGTCAGGCATTGCGCTGCTGGATCAACTGCTCGTTCTTCTGGAATCTGATCGTCGCCGTCGTTTGACCCGGCCCGATTCTGCGCAAAGGTCCGACCACGAAACAGATCCCTGGACCCTCCTTCAATTGCACCCTGCTCGGACCAATCTTCGCGCGAAGGCTGGAATATTGCAGTGGGACGCGCTGAGTGAGAACCGAGATTTGACAGACGACTGGTTGGATCACATTTCTCTGTCGATGGGAATGCTGGGAATGAGGCCGTTGCCAGTCGACAGAACGGAATTCGGATGAACGACCCTCGGGCCTTTAGACGAGAAACGTCCATGACAGCAAGCATTCGCGAATGGCTTTCTCGAGGATAATCCGTCCACAAAGAGAGTCTCCGCCATTACGCGAGATCTCGTCAGCAAGCTTCTTCGTGGGGATTGCATTGACAGCGGACGATATCCCGATCGTCTTTTCAGGCTGAGTATAATGCAAGCAACATCGGCCCCTACGCGAGAGCCATCCAAACGGGACCAATATCTTTGTCGACGCAGATGAAGGATATTGCGATGTTTACCATTGACCGAGGCGCTGAGGAGAACGGAAGGCAGAACAAGTCAATGAGCTGAGTGTGAGTGGGTGCATCTTGGTAGAAGCTTGCTCCAGGCATGACGTGCAGAGGTTGCACAGAGAAGAAATTTGAATTGTAGCCTCGTGAGGATGTCACTGTCAATGCAAGTCCTCGGCAGTTCAAAGGTCCAACCATTTATGCAAGTCCACTTCGTCTTTGTGGCAAAGCTGTCCTTATTCTGGCAAAACAGCAGCTCTCCATATAATTTAAGCCCCATCGTCACTTGGACATTGAAAAGGGTGGGAAAGTGCCCAAGAGTAGAAATATAAATAACAGAAAAGGTAACAAAAAGCAGAAAAAATAACAAAAAGAAGCTGGACTTGAAGGGGATTGAACCCTTGACCTCTCGCAGGTTGCGTGGAGATGCAAAGCGAGCGCTACTACCACTGAGCTACAAGCCCTGGCCAGCTGTTAGTCAGCGCTCTCTTTTGGTCACATATACCTTTCCGTGCATTTCACAGTACTCGAACTGCCATGACTGCTCTAGTTCTTTGCTCTATCATCATATTCGTGGATTACTGATTAGCATCCTGGTTTGAAAACTAGTCTATTTCTTTGGCATCATGGTTCTAAGTACAGGACGAGTGAGAAAATCTTTATAATTTCATGATTCTCCCCCAGAACGTGAGATTCACTTGACAATACATGACATATATAATATAATAGGGTAGTAACACCATATATATATATAGTTAAGTTATTCAAATTACTCGACTACGACTTATTATACAGGAACATTTTTATATAATACAAGATGATAGGCGAGCATCTTCCTTTCTTAGTGAGGCATGTCTGTAAGGTATTCTGTCAGGCTGTCATGACAGAACTTTTATCCAGCAACTGCAGGTATATCCTACGTACGTAAAAGTAACAGCAGGTAGGAACTGTCTAGTTTGTTGTTCTTGCCTCTTCTACTAACAGAGACTTGAATTGGATGTCTAAGCAACGTATCCTCATTCGAATTCCTTCTCCGGGTTAATCCCGACAAGATACTGTCGTTTGCGGTGGAATTCCGCTTCCCTCTTCGGGGGATATTCTAGTGGACAAACCTGAAGTCGAGTCTTTTATTTCCTTGGTCCTTCGTGTTGCGTATATAGTCGACCCTCTCCTATAGTTCTTCTCCGTTAGTGTTGCCAAAGACTCACGAAGCCACTGATGACGGATATTTACCTCTGTCGACATAGCGTCCCATTTCCTCGCTTTCCATTTGTTCCTCAATACGTAGTAGAACTTGGTGGCAATAAAGAGGCCGATTACAAGGAAGTTAATGATGATCAGATTCGTGTTTCCCCGATGATACAGTGGAGCGTCGTCTGCTTGATAGAGATTCGCGGAGATGACATTGCCCACTTGGACCATCACTATTCATCTAGTCAGTTTCTGGAGAATCACCCGGTTCGACGGATCCCATACTATTGTAGACTGCTGCGGAAACAGATCTGGTACGGACTGAGCCCGAGTTCGTCGACGTCCACGCCCTGAATAGACAGATTAGCCGAGTCATATGCTTTTTTTAAAAGTCATGCAAGTTCTTACACAAGGATGGCATGGCAATACGGATAACTCAGAAGCACAGTTATCAATGCAAACGTCGGCCATGGTTGATGCAACGCTCCTGGCCAGTATCGCAGCGCAATGATACAAGGAAGGGTCCAAAGAGGCTGCAGCATACTGACAAATGTGCGTTCCCTGACACGTTCGCTGAGCCAGGTGATCCCGAGAAGAGTAAAGATGCCGAAGACAGTGCTCGGGATTGTTAAAAGGTTGGTATCGAACTTTCATCGGTCAGTCAGCTTGTACTATCTAGCAAGGAGGAGACAAGCTCTCACCTGATTGAAGCCGAGGGATCGGAGCGAAAGCGTCAGGTAAGTTCCCGGAGGCGATTGAGGGATATAGGCGATCAAGCCCAGCGCGTATATCTAAGCCACGATCAGTAACATGAAAATTCCGATCTTCACCATCATCATCCATACAGGCCATAGATCGTAATCTGCCAGCGACTGCCATAATCTCCGAGGTGTGATGGCCATCCGATTATGCATATCACCTAGGCTCACTGTTAATCAGAAATTTCGATACATGGTTAAGCATCAGAGTGAGTTTGGACCTTTGGTAGGATCATCTCTGAGCACCCGATTGACAACGATGCCAACCTCACGATCCGTGAACCAACCCTTGGGGCGAAACCAGGTTTTTGTTTGCACAGCTGACGCAGGCATGAGGAAGAATGCCGCGACCCCGACAGAGAAAGTAATGAGACCCTCTATTAGAAAAAGCCATCTGACAGAGGTCTTGTTAGCAAGGCGAGACAGCAACAGGAATAGAAATCCTGCCATTACCTCCATCCAGCTAATCCATGGACACCGTCAAGGTGGAGAAGGGCGAATGCTAACAGAGACGTGATGATCCCGGTCACACTCAGGGTCGTCCAGAAGAAACTGTTTCATTAGCACACACACCAACACCCCGAAAGAGAGTCAGAGAATTCTGAGAAGGGAATACCTCAGGCGGATGGGCAGCTCTCGACTAGTATAGAAATAAGACAGCCATAGCACCAAGTCTGGGATAAAGCCACCCTAGTCTCGTCAGATCCAGGGCCACGTTACTTGGAGATATGAGTTTCTGTGCTGACCTCTAGAAGTCCCAGAAGAGCACGAGTTGCGAAGAAGGTCGACCTTCCTGTAAGTGCAACCTGGCACATGGCAACAATGGACCAAAGCGTCATCTGTGTAGGGATCCATCTATCCGGGCCGATCTTTTTCGAAACGAGCTGGGAGGGGATTTCAGCTAACAGGAATGAAATCAGGAATATCGTATTGCCTGCGCAGATGAGATCAATATTCGGCGTGCTACATACTTTTGCGTATCACTCACCATAGTTGTAGTCTAAAAAAAGAAAGGAGACGCTTTGGTCAGTTTCGAGGAATAGTGTGAAGATTTCCTGAAAGCCTACCGTTTGTGGTTAGATTCAGCTGCTGTAACATATTGGCCGAGACAGCCTGGGACAGGTTTTTTCTATCGACTTGAAGGGCAAAGAACATGGTACACTGAGAGGATGATTAGTCGCACTCACGGTGTGATGGTGATCGCTGTACTCATGCTTACGGCCCATAGACAGACGTGCCAGTCTAACTTGCGTACCAGTCTCCTCTCCTCTTCTGCAGTCCACTGGAGGGTAGGGTCGAACACATGGCGGCACTCGTAATTTGCCTTTTCATATACAAGCCTATAGTGGGCAGCGATGTCAGGGTCGGCAAAGATGTTCTCGGACGTGTTATAGCCGGCTTCCTGATCTCTCGTCAAGGATGCGTCGTCTCCACTGGATGGATCCTCAGGGGATTCTACAGCATTGACTTGAAGCCGAGGGCTATCTTTGTCCAAATCAACTGAGACCGACATGTTTGGCAAAAAACAGATATGAAGAACTCAGTAGATATACAGAAGTGAACGACCCGTACGAAGGATATGCTCTCTGAGGCTGGAATCTTATACTTTATATCTTCTCACCATATCTTGCCCAGACCTTTGTGAAAAGAGGTATAACCTATGGTGACATTGCTAAAATTATGGTGTCATGCATTTGGAGCTTCCCTGTTAGCTCTAGACAGCTGTATGTCATGATCCGTTATCAGATCAATCTTGCTGGCAATTCGTTGTGAGGGCAAAGCACGTAATATTCGTCGAAACATTCGAAATTGGGACAACTCAAGAGACATGTCCGGAGTTAACATAACTACTACGTAGACACCAACTAGACATGAACCCCTCTCTGTCTGTATGTAACCTTGATTTGCATTAATAATGCCCCTTCTCGCAGGACGAGATTTAGAGTTATCTTCACCGATCTGAATTGGAGACTGCCCCGGGACTTGATTCACATCCCTTTAGCCGTCGAGAAGGTGCCCAAGAATAGGTCTAGGAAAGCTGGGAGGACGATGTTCACATAAGGCCAATATGCAGATTTAAATTACTTCTTATCACAAAGAACGTATAAAAAGATATAAAAAGTATCCCTAGTTCTTCTGAGAACTTGATCCAATATACAATCTCTGATATCTGGTGATTTGATAGCATCACCCGTCATTGGCTAGATTTCTGCAGTATCATGGAAAAGTAACTCAGCGGAGATTCTTAAATTATATAGCAACCGACCCCGACACCTCAACGCAAAATACGGGCTCAACGCAAAATTTTTAGGCACCCTAGAAGATATCGCAGAATTTGAAGACAACAACATTATAAAATACTATTAAAAATATATGGGAAATCGAAATAGACTGTCTAATCCTTCTTCTTCGACTTTCGCGATTTTCTTAGGATAATTCCTTTAGCGATGGCCACGTCTTGAAGCTCAGCCATTACCTTCCACCTCTTCCGCAATCGCCTTTTTTCAGCGTTCTCATCAATCTCTTGTTCGATTCGATTAATTCGATGAAGTTGATCTTTAGAGACAACATCGCCAGTCTCTATACAATGCCTTGAGGCCCTTACTCAATTATCTCTGGCTACCTGCGCAGCTGCAGATCGCGGCAAGATCTTGGCGGAGCTGCTCAATTAGATGAGCCTGCGCAATACTGCCCTTAACCAGTTTCTCAAGAACGATATTTAGATTCCATGGAACCAGGCCAGTAAGGCGAAAACCATGCTGAATTGTCTGCTTTTTAAAAGTCTTCTGTCGTATTGAAGAAAGTGCAGCCAGGAATTCAACTTTAGTGAACTTCCCACACCCAGTCTGGGTAGCATTCGCGATCGCTTCGCTATGCCAGTGTTTATATGCGTGAAAAACACCAACATCAAGCGGTTAATCAGGTGACTCGTATGAGGAATAAGGAAGAAGACGATAATTCGATGCTTCTCGTAAAAATCGATGAATTCATATGACATATGGGAGCCGAACCCATCGCATAGTAAGAGCTGATAGACACCATTGGTTTAGTGTATTGTTAACTGATGAAAATGCTGAATCCACTGATAGGTGAGCTCATCATTCATATAGCCTGTATCTGAGACCCCAATCTGTGTTTCTTTATCAACATTATCAAACCAGCCTTTTAGTATACACTTCGCAGCAAGAATGACCATTGGTGGAATCACCGTGCCTGCAGCACTAATCGCTTCAATGACTGTGATGTATTCACGATTAGTATTGCTACCAGAGTATTGCTTCTTCTTTATCTCGCGTGTAATGATCCACTGGTCTTTCCCAACACCAATTTGGAAGCCTGTCTCGTCGAAGTTGTAGATATCGCTTGGGCCAATACCATACTTGGTAACCACATCTCGGAACCGATAGAACCAGTCTTTTATAACAGCTGGTTCATGAGCCTTCTTCCGATCAAGATCAATAGCCCTTTGCCTTCGCTGATGATACTCAGGATGCCGAGCAAGGAAGTGTTTGAGCTAGTGTTCGCCGATTTTAGGAA